>JACSZP010063489.1:0-15930 GCA_016161895.1 Pinna nobilis
TTTTGTCCCATTATGAAAGACTGCACTTTCACATAATGAGCATACAATCATATGAAATGATGAACCAAACTGAACAGCTTCAGGTAACCAGTTTGAACCATGATTCTATGTCAGGCAACCAGTCAAACCATCATTCTCTGTGAGGCAATCAATCTACCCAACATTCATTTGCAAAAATACATACACATGTACATGTACAAATATAATTGAGTACTGAGAATAAAATATAATCTGCAAAATATAAATTTATACATGGACACTTCAGCACTACCTTCTATGTCATATTTTGGCAGGCTGTGGACATGTTTCTTGCCAATGACCTCAAAATCTGAAATAATAACTCATTTCTCAATGTACTATGTGTAAATCTAACAACAACAACAACAAAACAAAATAAAAAAAAGAAGAACTCATAAATAAGAAGTCTGACTTAATTATAATTCTGACTTAATTATAAAATTGATAGACTTTGAAATGCATGCAAAAAGTTATAAATGTACAAAAAAGATGGGAAATGTTTGTGGGATGGAACTTAACCCTTTCAGCACCCCAGACCGAAATAGAATGGTCCAGATAATAGAAAAGAGCATACCATTCTGATACTTGGGGTTGAAAGGGTTAAATTCATGCACCAATGAGATACACCATAACGCTTGTGCAGGACTATTGTTTCTATTAGTGACAGAGTGTTGTTAGATTGTATTGTATTGTTATTTAACATCTGGCTCAAGAATATTTCACTTACATGGAGACGTCAACGTGTGTCAGTGAAGGGCAACAAATTTTGTCTATGGTCCGCACTTGTGGCTGTAGAGCAGGGAGGGTTCTTTAAGATACCAATTATACCTACTGTGACATGGGACGTTGGTTTTTACTGTCTCATCCGAAAGACAGGGACAACCGACTGTACTGTGGCTTTGCCTCCAACCCCAGACCTCTGAATTCGAAGTTAAACATGCTAACCACTCAGTCACAGTGGCCTGAGTGTTGCTACAAGACAACATCTTGGACTAATGTCACTTCAGCCCCAACATTACATACATTTAGAATCATATGTACCATCACTATAACAGACTTGCCAACCTTGCAAAATTTTTATGGGGGAGATTTTTCAGTTTTATGGGGCAGATTCTAAATTTGATTAAGAACAAATAGGAAAGTTTTCATGGGGGAGATTTTTTGGCAAGAAATTGTCAAAATTTTGCATGAAAAATAGGGAGTTTCGCGATTTATGGGGGAGACTTGGCAAGTATGCTATAACAGATACTAAAGTGCCTAACAAAGATTATTGGGTATCATGATGTGCATGGATTACATATACAATGTACCTGTAGTTCAATTGACTTTAAAAATGCTTATACATTCGATTTTAAAGAAATTCATCATAAATTCATCATGAATTAAAAAACAATTAAAAAATGTATGTATTAATAAGCTACTAAGAGCTGAAAAAAGACAATGTAACATGACATAAAAGCTATAGCTTCAATAAGATGATGACAAAAATTCAAAATTAAAAAAAAAATTCAGCATAAAAATACGTGTGTCAGAAAAATACACTTTGTTCTGCGAGGGAAATAAAACTGCTTACAGATGTGATTCTGTACTTAAAACAACATTATTCTGAATCACAATTTTAACTGTAATGCAGTTTCAATTTAAAGAGGATTGTTGACAGCTGATAAACTGAACTTAACTTTCCTCAGAATAATTATAACTGTAGAACTTACAGAATGAAGACAAAGTTTCACTCTTGGGTGGCAGGATAGATAATCAGGACTGCATGAGCCATATAATACTTAAGAATTTTCTTAAGTCTGAGAATCTTCTCAACTCCAGCTTCTCAACAAATTAGAACACAGAATTAGCTGATGTTGAGTAAATTCTCAGACTTAAGTAAATTCTCAAGTTTTATGGTACCAGGCCCAGGTTCACACATGCAGCCCAGAAGTCAAGAGTGTTCATCCATGTCACTTAAATACTTTAATTATGCTACTTATTTTATATTTGAGCAAAACTTACGTCTGACTATGACAATGGCATCTGGGGACGCAAAGATGCTTCCTTTAACATTGATGGCTTCACAGGTGTAGGCTCCGGAGTCTTCAAACCTGGCATCCGTGATCGTGAGGTTTCCGCGTCCGTTAACACTAGAGGTGAACACCCTGTCTCCGACGGGAATGTTGCCCCAGTTCAACCGCCACACGATGAGAGGGGTGGGGGTGCCAACAGCTTCACAGATGATGGTGAAGATACCGCCAAGCTCCACCTCGATCTTAGGTGGTGGTGCAACATTGATATAAGGTGGAGCTGTTAAAAGAAAAAAAAAAGATTGAAAAGTTTTATGATTCTGACTGAACCTTCTTATATATCTCAATGCAGGCACTCCACTTTCAGCAGGGCAAATTTACATGAAAATATACTCAGCAGGGCAAATTTACATGAAAATATACTTTTATAAGTTCCATCGGAAGTAAGTAATGGGTAAATTTTCACAAATGTAATATATAAGTACTGATAAAGTATTATATTATCTGCCATTCCAAAGTAATGAACAATGATAAGGCCCTCTGTGTTATCTTACATACCGGTATTAGAAAAAAACCTGACATGGAGGGGAAAAAAAAGAATTTACACTGGCGCATGTTTTTTTGTAACTTGAAAACAGAAAATACTTACAGCAGCCGATTTCATCGGAACGATCCAGGCAGTCGATTTCCTCGTCACATTGATAAGAAGCTGGGACACACTGGTTGCCAGAAGTGCACTGGTATTCGTCTGGGTTGCATGGGTCGCCTGGTTGCCTTTTTGCTGAAGATGGAAAATAACAAATCTGAGAATACCACAAATAACTTTCATACATGTATGTTAATTAGTGCTTAAGTTAATTAGTTAATTAATAATCCTATCCCTAAACATGATATACAGGTAGTACAGGTAATGAAAGATTACAAATCTTGTCACATTAGATTTTTTTATTTCAAATTTTGCTATAAAAGTCATGTCTACACGAGCCAAAAATAAAAATGTTCAAGGGCTGTGTGTGAAACTTAAAAACCAATAATGCTGAGACTTAAATCGAGTATCTGTCAGACAAAAGGCAGAAGCCTGGATTAATTGGCTACTTCTAGAGACAAAATTGGCTAAATATTCCTGAATTCATGTCTGACGGAACGGTTTCTAAAAACAGGTTCTCTTACATATCCTCAAGGATATTTAACCCTTTCAACATCACAGACCAATATAGACTGGTCCAGACAATGGAATAGAGCATACCATTCTGATACTTTGGGTTGAAAGGGTTAACCTGTTCTTATTTTCATTGGGTGTCCAATTTGCATAGCATTTAGGACACTCGCTTTTCATCAGTGCACCCTACGTTCTTTCATTAGATCTGCCTATGAAGAATCTAAGACAGCATCGTGGTCCCCGATTCGGAATTACGGTTTACTCCAGGTTCTCCAGTTTCCTTCCACTGTGAGGACCCCTGCAGGACAACATCAGGGCCAATGAGAGACATGAATATATGTTGATGTAACTTGTTTATTAATCATTGTAAAACAACTTTCTTTTATGTTCATTCATTAAACTGGCATGAAAATAACACTTACGACAATTCTCCTCGTCAGAGTTATCTCCACAATCGTCGTCCTTGTCACATCTCCAGATCTTCATCGCACACAGACCATTGTTGCAGCGGAACTCGTTAGGCTCGCAAGCAGAGACTAAATATAAACAAAATGATAAAGAAATCAGTTTGGATAAAATCCGATGGGTGATTTATTTAGAAAGACGGAAGTTTTAGGATCTAAAAAGTGGCAATGAAATTACTTTTAATTTTTCTCAAACTTAATTCATGATGTAATTTTGCCTTTGGTTTTTCATTCCAGAAAAAAAAGAATTCAAAAGAGGGTATGAGAGAGAGAGAAAAATAGAGAGAAGTAACGGAGGAAAAGATAAAGAGTTTTAAAGAGCAAGACAGAGAGGACAAAACAGACAGACAGACAGACAGACAGACAGGAACAGGCAGACAGAGAGGCAGACAGAGAGGCAGACAGACAGACTCTCAGATTGAGAGAGCGACAGACAGAGAGAGAGAGAGAGGAAAAGAGAGAGAGAGGCAAAGAGAGAGGCAAAGAGAGAGAGAGAGAGAGAGAACTTACCCCTGTCACAAGCAGTTTCATCGGAGCCATCAGAGCAATCGACATCGCCGTCACATCTGTAATCACTGGGGATACACTCCAGATTCTGACAGACAGATTCACCGGGACGACAGATTCCATTTGGTGCTGTTGTGGTGGGAGGTCTTACTGCAAGGGAGTGGAACTATCATTATTTCTTCTTCCCTTATTACCAATTTAATCTTCAGGAACTATTGAACTAATATTGCATGGCTCTGAGGGCAATATGGAGTTTATGGACTAGTCATTGATCATTCACCCAAAAATATGCATTTAGACCGAAATGAAGCTGCAATATCGGTTACAATATACTGAATCTATCTTAAATTATCTGATGCGCAATAAAAACAGAAAAGTCAATTCTAAATCTCAAAAATCTATCACAAACAACAATTATTTCATTACAGAGCTTATGACATCTTATGGTATTATGAGGTCATAGTATAACGTGTCAGCCCATTGTCCTTGACTCTAGGCCTTATATACTAATAGTGACCAGAGCAACTACTAGAATTATATAGACACTTAAATGAATGAGGTATAATATTATATGCTATAGATCCTTGACTACTGATGGCATTTGCTGACAAGAACGATCATTTCTTATATAGAGTGGTACTACTTTCTTTCACCGAGGCAAGCCACATTTTGCTTTGCATCATGGTAAAAAGTCATATTCTTTTGAATTTTCACCAATTTGTTAAAAATTGCACATTTTATTGATTTGTTTAGGGCACAATGGTCTGAAAGAAGAATAAAAAGGATCTATGTCCTTCATGGATAATGGTGATACATGTAGGTGCTAGAGCTGGATTGAGTATTAAATATTTCGTGCTCCGCAATGAGACTTGTCCATATACAAATTAACGCATGTTTCAATTCACTTGAAATCCTCTGTAGAACCTACAGTCAACTCAGTAAATAACAAGATCGTATGTAACGAGGTACCGGTTGTTAGGAGAAGATTTATATACCCGGTGCACTTTCCCTGCATTACTTTGTAATTTTGTATAACAAAGATCGGCTATAACAAGATAAATATTTTGCTCCCTTCATTTTCGTGATATGTCGAGTTGACTCTAGTTTGCATTAGAAGGTGACTGAAAAACAACTTGTAGAAATTATCATCTTTATGTAATTTTTTACCCAGATTTCAAGATGAATGAAATCAGAATAAATTATTCCAGGGTAGATTGTACTGCCACACGTACCTGACTGCACCTGTAGACTAGCCACCGCAGAATAATCACCAACGACACCGACGGCTTCGCACTGATAATCACCTGCATCTTCTGACCTTACTTCCGGAATGGTTAGGATATTGTTCTCGACCGAAGCCTTGATAGGAAGACCCTGAAATTAATTAGATAGAGTATTCAAAATTTGACTACATCATGACCATAACTCATATTGGTATCAGGCTCCTTTTATGTAGTGTTTCAAATGTAGAGGAGCCTTAAATACGGGAGTTTTACGATTGTAGCTCTTCTGCTCTTGGAGGCGTATTTGGATGTTGCATAATGAAGCAGTTGGGACTGTTTTCCAAAGTTAGCAAAGGGTATAGCATTACCACAATTGGTACAAATGTAAAGCATTTATTTCATGGTGTAAAAGAATGAAATTCGTCCTCTAGTAGGTGAAGATACCTAGATATATTCGTTTAATAACGTTGAAATGTGGTATATCTTAATACAGTCAGACCGCTTTATAACGACCGTCGATAATCCGACATTTTCACCTACTGATGGGATTTTGCCAAGAACAAACATATATGACGTTTTTTACCGTCGATATAACGGAATTTACAGCTTCCGACACCGACATAAAATATTCCGAATAAACATGCATTTTTGGTTGCTAAATCCCGCGATACAACGACACGAAAATTTGTCAATAATAATTGCCGATTATATGTGTCGATTATTTATTGATAAGTCTTAATTTAAGAGTGAGGCTTGTTAAAACAAAGACTCAGTGGCTTTGAAGTTACCTGGTGTGCACTTGACTGCTACGAAAAGGGTGCTACGAGACACTTGGCTACAGAAATGACCAAGAGACCTGTAAACACGTCTGACTCGTGATCGTTTCTTTATAAGAGCAAATTCGATACAACGACAGAATTCCCAAGGGACAAACACGGCCGTCATAAAGAGGGTTCACTGTAACAATACTGATATGCATATACACGCGTAGTTATCAAACGAGAACAGTCCCACCTTCCTGCATACTTTGCCAGCTAAAGTTCTACAAAGGGAAAGTATCTCAAAACCGATGTATTGTCTAGCGTCAAAGATTTTTACTTTACCAAATGAGTACTTTGACTAGATATTCTCATGATGTACAGGGTACCTGTATGCCAAATTTCATTTCAATACATGAATGTGTACCCCTTGTAGAGGAATAGAAGGGAAACCGTGAATTAGTGGAAATTTTCTAAGTTCAAAGGACATAACTCTTGCAAATATTGTTTGATAGAGACCAAAAGAAAAGTTGACCTAGATAATTCTCATGGTATATCTGTATGCCAAATTTCATTTCAATATGTGAATGTTTTTGCCAACATGGCAGAGTGTGGAAGATTTCAGTTGATAAAATTTTATCATCTTTTTGTATGGTAAAATTATAACTGTAATAATTATTGCCCGCTTTTTTTGGTTTACTTGAATACCTGCCCATCCTCTAGAGGTTACAGACTTGCCAACCTTGAAAAATTTCTAAGGGGAGATTTTTCAATATTGTTGGGGAGACTCTAAATTTTAAGAACTAATAGGAAAATTAAAGTTTATCCTGGGGGAGACATGTATTTTTTCGTCAAAAAACATTAAAATTCTACAATAAAAAATCAGAAGTCTTCCTATTTATGGGGAAATTTGGCATGTGTAGGATATTGTCACAGCCCCTGGGTGGCTTAGCCCCTCTCAGATGGGCAGATATTTATGTGAACAAAAAAGGAGGGACAATAATCACAAACACATACCCGAGTATCTCCCTTTCGTGTCCATCTCAGAGCCACATCTCGTCTTGTGGTGGAGCACTGGAATTGAGCCTGGCGACCCTCTCGTAAGACAAGAGACTGCGGTGCAACTGACACTATGATTGGTCGTGCTAAAAATAGTAACAATAATAAAATCAGACAAAAACTAAAGACTCATAATTTTGAGAATTTTATGATAGGTGTATGAATTAATAAAAAAAAATCAAGATAATTTGTTAAACATATCTGTACACGTTTTTCTGAATGAATGATAAAATCAAATAGCAGAATTAAGCCTCAAAATGTTATGTAATACACATTTTGTAATGCTATTCATTTTTGTCCGATGCTAGACTTAAGGCTTGAAAAGCAACATTCCTTCATCATTTCCATAGATTCTTTAATCCCAATATACATGTACATGCATGATGTAATGGATTTATGCGAATGAGATGGTAATTGCAAGGGAGTAACGTATTCATAACCTCTATACTAGCTGCCTTTAGTTAATTTGTCCTTCATATCAGTACTTGTTCTCTGATAACATTGACCTCATTTTAGTGGCTACCTGTTTCACGTGACCAATCACGTACATCTATATATAGTTAGCTGTTCTTTCTCTAAATAAGATCGCCAGTGACTTTGATACATCTATTAAATATGTATGAGCAAGTCAATTAGGAAATCACACACATTTCAAAAATTCATTCACAAGCTTCTTTTTCCTCAAAGAAATTATTTTTTGTTGTAAAAATTTTAATTTTTATTGTTCATTTTTTTCCTTACACCATATAATCTTTCAGTCATATGGTGGTGGCCAGTTTTTATTAGTGGAGGAGAGAGCTCAGTTACAAATGTACCTGGGAAGAGGCCACTGGCCATCCGCAAGTAAACTGGCAAACTTTCTCACATAGTCAGTTTAGGTTCCAGCGAGGCTCGAATCCGCGCTGACAAGAGGTGAGAGATTGAGTGGTTTAAAGCACAATGCTGATCTAACCATTTGGCCATGGAGGCCCCAAAATACCCTATTAATTTAATATGTTCAAAAAAGAGTCAAAAATTGAAAACATAAGTTGTGTAACTCCAGATTCTGGGAAACTTGGTGTAGACATAACATGCTGAATTTAGAAAAAAAAAACAATTATGAAAATTTTGATTTCTCAATACAAATTATTGACAGAACACCAATAGGCAATAAAAATTTCAAAAACCACAACCTCATCAAAAAACCTTGTTCATGCATGTGCACAAGCAGGCAAATGATGAAATAGGATTCTATACAAATGGAAGGGGAATAAAGCGGGAAGCAGTTTCACACAAATACCACAGGGATAGCGAATGGTTGGTAAGTGGCATAATTGTTTGTTACTAAGCAACAGAGTGAAAAGACGGAAACGGTGAGCCTCCAATTGAGAAATTAATGACCTATAAAGAAAGGCAACTAAATCTTGGTGAAAATTTGCCCAGAAAACTATCCTACACAGAAAGTGAAAGTGGTGAAAAGTTGAATCTATGCCTTATTTTTAAAATTACTTACTAAGTGAATTCCTAACACAAAATCTTGAAATTTTACAATGTCATCCGAAGGACAGGGAACCAGTCAAACAACAGAATGAAGAATGAGCAACAAGGACAGGCAACCAAACACTGTCAAAAGATTTGTTTGTTGGTTGTATTGGTGTTTAACCCATTGCCCCCTGATGCCACATTTGAGCAGGTCCTTTTCATAGATTGGAAGAGTTCATTTTAAAATTTCAGGGGTCAATGAGTTAACGTCCCCACAAGAGGTTCTTTCACTAATATGTACACTGTAGATTGCATCTACAATATTGCTGAAATGCGGCAAATATAGCCTATGCTTGACACTGATGGTGATAGAGCAGGAATGATTCTTTACCGTGCCAACACCTACATGTACTGTGACACAGGACCTCGGTTCTTGCTGTCTCATCCGAAAGACACGGACGGCCAACCGTGCCGCGGTGAGGACTAGATGCCACAACCTCATGATCAGAAGGTGAACATGCCACATAACCACTGAGCCACAATGGGTCCACGTAGATTTGTATTAAAAGCCAATTATCAGAGAGACAAACAGACTGATCAATAGCTAATAACCATCAAATCTAAAATTACGGGGGGGGGGGGGGGGGGGGGGGGGGGGGGGGTTAAAGAAATAGGGATAAAGATTTACTGTAATGCTCAACACAAAATAAAGAGAAGCCGAGGTGTATTCAACAAAGTCATCAATCAGATCATTCAGTGTTAGACAAATTGCAAATGAGGTCAAAGGTTAAGCCAGGTGAATTTAAGGTAAAAATTTCTTTGGCGTGTTAACCTCTTAAAGGCGAAATATTGTCATTACCTATAATATGCCACGTGTTTGTCCATGTTAAGTACACACTTGTATACTATACCCTTAATCCATGCAGCATTAAAAATCAGGGTTACATGTACATTATTAAAGGACAAATGCTATAGATACATGAAGTTTGATGAAAATCAGGACCACATGGGTACCATAAAACTTAAGAATTTACTTTAAGTCTGAAGACTTTCTCAAATCTGTAGGCTTCTCAGTCAACAAGAATTCAGGATTAGCCGAAGATGAGAAAATTCTCAGACTTAAAGTAAATTCTTGAGTTTTATTAGGCCAGTCCTAAGTATACTGTTCACTTTAATGTAAAAGCTACCTGTGTATATAAAGACCCCTAGTAATGCAGGTGTAAAAAGTAATACATGTACTTAAGTCTGAGACCTTTCTCCACTAATGTTGGTCAGCTGGTTGGTTGTAATGTTGTTTAACCTCCAACTGAGGGCTTTTTCATGCACTTATATGGAGATGGCCATTTAATAGGGAGGATTCAATAATACGTGTCGGTGTATGCTGACACCTACTGTGAAATAATACTTTGGTTTTTACTGTCTCATCCGAAAGACAGGGACAGCTATTCATGGTGCTACTCGATCGGATACGAACCCACAACCTGTAACAATCAGAAGGTGAACATGCACCTAAACCACAGAGCCACTGCAGTGGCCGCCGCCCTTTCCTTTGACACCCCTAATGTACAGATCAATTTCTACTAGGGGTGAATCAATACATGTATATCAAGATATCTATATGTATTGACATTTACTTGTGTATCGATACTCAATACATTGACTGTCCACTACAGGTAAAGAAGTTTGACCCTTAACGATTTTGGTTAGATTATGTTGGGATCTGTATATACATGTACAGTCTAACCTGCCTTAGTGACCCACTGAATTAAAGGAAAAACTGTCTTATGTGACCTAAATGTATTGTCCCCAAAATAGGATTTTCCTATATAAATCACCTGAATTAAGAGACCACCTGTAATATGTGACGCTTTTTGCTCCTTCCCTTGAATGGTCTTTTAAAACAGGTTAGACTGTATGTAATACATACAGTGTTGAATAATGCATTAACCACACACCATAGTACACTGCACTCCATATCAAAATAGAACATACAGCTACACAAAACATCACATATCTGTGTACATGTAAAAGAATATATGAACAGGAAAAAAACAAGATATCACAAATTATGGACCTGTCAAATCTTAATACATGTACATGTATCAATAACTGTTAAAAAGACTGCATTCTTGTTTACAGGTGTGAGTATTCTTTTCTTGCAAACACATACAGCATTGTGCCATAAGTTTATGAACAAACATTATTTTTACTATATATTTATAGAAAATTTATGTTTTTTTAAACTGCTCTAATGTTATTACTATTCAACTGATTTCAATGAAACCTTTCTTTAAAAATTCATAATTTACTCAAGAATATTTTAATACAAACAATTTTATATTCTGTCAAATGGTTAAAAAAAGCAGTAAGCAGAACACAAGATTAAATTTTCAAGTTGTCAAAAATCCCCATAATAAGTAAGGTTATATAGAGAATGAGCATTTTAAAATTTTAACAAGTGAGTTAATCTCACGTAATCTCAAAATCTGCTGTAAGAAAATTATGAAGTTTTATATCTAAAGAAACTACATAAAAAATTGAACTTTTGTGTACAAATAACATAGAAATTGGTCCAGTCTCTGAAAACCTAAGAGATTTTTAGAAATACAATTTTACTATAAATATATAGTAAAAATTGCATTTGTTCATAAACTTATGGCACAATGCTGCCTTGAAATACCTATACATTTTATAGATAAAGTAGAACCTAGCTGTCTTGAGAGACCATCCCTTCCAGAATTATGGTCTTCGAGACAGGTGATAAGGTTTATTTACAAGATAAATTAAAACGATTAATATTTTCTTAAAGGTCAAAGGTCAGCAAGATAAAAGCAATCTGAAAAGAAAAGCCTTAACCAAATTTCTAAAAGATTACACAAAACAAAAAATGAATTATGAAAGGAGATATTTTCCTCAAATGCACATCCATACAAATAATTTGTCTCTGAAATGCAATATCATATGTAAGTATCAGAGATCCTTTATTAATTAATAATAGGAAAGAAATAATAGGGGGATCAGGGAATAATAGGGGGATAGTTTTACTCAGTCAAGGAAGGTTGCTAATGTATAGCTATTTTGGAAATATGTGTAAAAAGGTAGAAAAGAATACAATAAAGGTATATATTTCTTTGTAGTTTGTAAATAAAATGCATATGCATCTACAGATACATGTACATTGAATAATAATACATTCTCTAGATTTGAAAAACCCCAAAAAAACTTTAATCGGAGTAAAAATAGAATTTTCTGTATGTCTAATTTAGCCCAATAGAATAAATTCAATTTTTGTTGGTTTTCAGACGTGATCTCTTACGTGTATGTGAAGTGTAAGAAATCTAGAATAAGGAGATAAGGAGAGTTTTGTTGGCCTTTATTGTGAGGTGATTTCTCAAATGAGGTGGTATTTAGGCCAGTTTCCACAGTACAATAAAACTGGCTATAGCGACCATCTTTATATAAATACCACTAGCAACCACCTTTATATAAAGACCATCTGGTTGCAAAGACCTTTTTTCTGCTGCCCCCAATAGTGTCATTTGCATAAAAAATCAACCTCTATATAAAGACCATTTCCCTGTAAAGACTGATTTTCTTGTGTCCCCTAAGGGAGGTCATTGTATACAATATTCACTTTAATCTGTAAAATAAAATTCAAGTGCAAACTCCTTTTTTCATACCTTAAGCACCCGTCATGCAAAAATCAAACATGCAAAAAACAGAATAAATGGATCGAAAACAAATGCACAACAAACACCTACAAAAATCATGACACTAAAAAAAAAATGCCGTTGGCTTTTACTGGTGGTTGATACACACTTCTATTTTTTTTCTTTCTTAAATACCTCAGGACTGAAATATGGGAGAACATAATGCGCCATTTTGTATCCCATGATGCTCTACTCACAACAGTACTGTTCATCTGACCCATCGGAACAGTCGAAATATCGATCACAACGTTTAAAGGATTCGATGCATTCTCCAGAGCTGCATCGGAACTCGAGTATGCCACATCCTCCGGGCCCTTTGTTTACACACGTACAAACAATGATGTGAGTGTTAACGAAAACAATGCAAAAAACTTAGCAATTTTGTTCCCGGGATTGAAAACGTCAAGTCTAATCTTAAAATACATATGATATTTTATTAAAAAAATGTTTTAATTTTTATCGTAAATCAATAATCAATTCACAGATAAACTTCTCAAAATAATATTTTGGTATTTATTAAAGAAACCAGATATGTAAATAAGCTAAGTTGAGTTCTATTCAAATGGACGGAAACGTATTTCATTTTAAAGAGGAGGTATCTACTAAGGGGGAGTAACTGTGATCTAGTGGCTAATACGTTCGACTTCAAATTAGAGGTTCAGGTTCGAGCACAAGTCATGTCATGGTTGGTGGTCCTTGTCTTTCAGCAGAGACAGTAAAAACCGAGGTCCCATGTCACAGAAAGTGTTGGCATGTTAAAGAACTCTCCCTGCTCTATGGCCATAAGTGCAGAGCACAGGCAAAATTTGTTGCCCTTCACTAGTACACGGTGATGTCTCTGTATGAGTGAAATATTCTTGAGTGGAGTGTTAAAAAAAAATACCAATCAGGTCACTTAGCCCTTCTATTCTTCCCGAGAACAAAATATGTTACATTGCAAATATATAAGCATTTAACAAAACAATATCGAAAGCAATGGTGAAGCCAAACTGGCTAGATTATAGAAAAATCAGAAAACAACGATGAAAAAACAACAACAACACTGAAACAACATGAATAGCTACAACAACAATAATAAGGAAATATAAGCATCAATATAATGTCTTGTTTTAATTTCTTACGGTTAGAGGTGAATTTTGTGACCAGGATTGCAGCTGGCATATCTCTACTACAAAAGGGACCTTATATTCGCAAAGCAGTCATTTTACCGCATCTGTATAAACATTGCAGAAACATTCCACAACACAAAATTTTGTATTTACAAGACATTTTAAAATTCGGCATCCTTAAACTTTTGCAGAATGTCACCGTTAAAGATAACGATTTTTACGACTTTGTGAATGTGGAGCAAGACTTGGAGCAAATATTGCATAAACTTCATGTAAAAGTTCCGTAAAATCTGCGAATTGCGGAATTACCGCATGCTTTGTGCATGTAGTCCCAGATCATGAATCTAAACAACTAACTACTGTGATCTTTTATTACTGCACCTAGCTTTGCACTTTGGATTAATAAAATTAACGAAAAAGTCAACAAATTATTTGTTCAGGCCTTAGACATAACGGAATAATTAAAATGTGTGAAGTAAGTACAGGGAAACTTTGATAAGTCGATCAAAGTTCAAAGGGCTGTTTAAAAAAGTTCGAGACATCAGAACGTTGACCCATTAATTTGTTGTGTTTCTTGATTCTATCACAATGTTTTTCCATTGCCATAAAAAAAGACATTCCCTTTTTTCACATGCACACATTAAGCTGCATGAATAAGTGACTTAATTTTAGGTACACTGCATCTGCAGGTTAATCAATTGGCGACTCATTAATTAGCAAGCAATGTGTGAAATGACTATGTGCAGAACTCTCGTAAAGGCAAATCAATTTATAAATCTATCCCGGTTATTTGTCGTGATTTCTGTTGTTTTGATTGTGTAGGCACCAAAATTTTATTGGAGACAATGGAAAATTCAACTCCAAAACTTTGAGTCATGAGTAGTATTTTAGTAATTTTATATGATGAAATAATACGTGACTTTGAGAAAAGTTTGACAGAAAAATTCTAAGGGAAGATCGACTCATCAAAGTTTTACATTAATATATGTGCAATAATTTGATATGAAGTTCTAGTGATGTTTGTTAAAGCTGT
This sequence comes from Pinna nobilis, assembly GCA_016161895.1. NCBI lineage: Eukaryota > Metazoa > Mollusca > Bivalvia > Pterioida > Pinnidae > Pinna > Pinna nobilis. The sequence continues at coordinate 14,514 of JACSZP010063489.1, forward strand.
GAACGAGATGAGAAAAAAATCGTGGTTAAAGACTACAACAACATCAAAGAGATGGGGGTTAAAACTAAGTACCCCTGCACTAAAAAAGTTACACTCCATAAGGATAACACAGATATTTGAAACTTACGACAATTGAGCTCGTCGCTTCCATCGTTACAGTCTGATCGCTGGTCACATCTTCTATTGGACGGTATGCACTGACCGCTGTTACAAGTGAATTCATTGGCTCCACAGCCTATTGAAATAAGAATGAGAAAATTGTTGTTTATCTGTTGTTTTAATCCTTTCCCCCCTAAGCATCAAAGTGGTATGCTCCTTTCTTTTGTGTCAGACCAGTCTATTACAGTCCGCAGTGGTGAAAGGGTTAATTTGATTTTCTCTCTTGCAAATCTTTCATCCATATGGAGACATGACACAAAAGATGGTGATTGGCTATAAAATACAGCTTATTGCTTCACACTTTGGGCCATTGAGCAGTGAGGGATCTATAATGCTTTTGTACTGTGATGGAGGGGGGGGGGGGAGTTATTAAACAAGCCGAAACATGTTGTTACACTTGGCCTTGATTTATACTGTCTCGATCACCTGAAAGACAGGAAGAGCCAGCCGTGTCTCCACTGAGGCTCTAACCTATCAACCTTTCCATCCTTAGATTAGATCTCTACATGTACCATGCAGTCTTGGAAAAAAATGAAAATTTCTGGGTATGAGTCCTTTCCTGAAATCCATAAGGCCCTGGCTGGGTATCTACTCAAGTTCAGACGTTGACATGAAAACCCTCCTACATTTTGTTGAATTGTTACAAATTGAGGGGGCTGCCGTGGCCTAGTGGTTAGCATGTTCGACTTCTGATCTCGAGGGTTCAAGCCCAAGCCAAGCTGTGGTTGGCCACCCACGTCTTTCAGATGAGATACTAAAAACCAAAGTCCCTTGTCACGGGTGTTGGCACATTAAAGAACCGTCCCTGCTCTACGGCCATAGGCAAAATTCATCCCCTTCACTGGCACACAGTGATGCCTCCATTTAAGTGGAAGATTATTTAGTGGGACATTTAAAAAAACAACAACAAAAATAAATTCAGAACACCCGTGAATTACCATTCTTGGCATAGAACGAGCTCTCTTCTTGTAAGAAAAGTAGTGTGTAGAACCTACCGCAATTATCTTCATCACTTCTGTCAGCGCAGTCAATTCTTCTATCACATCTTCTGGAATTTGCGATGCATTGACCATCGCCACAAGTGAATTCATCTGATCGGCATGCTACAAATGAAAGGAATTTCAAAATTTGTCATGGGTTTGACTAGTTTTACTAGTACACAGTTATTGTTGAATCTATAAATAAATTTAGATAGTTAAAGGCCAGGCTCCCCTATAAATAGTGGACCTGACTTAAAAATGGCAGACTGCTTTCAGAT
>JACSZP010063505.1:0-26879 GCA_016161895.1 Pinna nobilis
TAAAATCTAAAAAATGTCATAAAGTTTATACTTCCATTCATACCAATACATGTGCATATTTTCAAGGAAATCGGTGACTGTGCGTGCCCAAATTGTTTAAGTGGTTACAGAGAATGGCTTTTAATTATAAAAGATGAGGGAGGGTATGTGAGAAAAGGGATCAAACACCATATTCCCGGAGAGTCAAAGAAATCTCAATCCTCGTGTTCATGCCGATGGATATCCATGACTCGGCAAACCTCGTCATGGATATCAATAGTCATGAACACTCGGATTGAGATATCTTTGTCTCTCCCGGAACATTGTGTTAGATCCTATTAATCTTGAAACAGATTGTGACTGCAATATCTATATCATGAGCAGGTTAGCAATAGGCAGAATCCCAAGAGATCAGATGTAACAATGAAGAATATCACGTTTTCGCAGTAGATGAGATTAGGGAAGTCGTGTTTTGAGGGCCTGTCGGTGCGGGTTCGAAGTTCGCTGGGGCCTTAACTGATTATATGAGGAAGTTTGCAAGTTTACTTGCCGTGGGTCTCTCCCTGGGTATATTTGTAACCGGGCTCTCTCCTCCAATAATATAAACTGACCGCCACCATATGACTGAATGATGATCGAGTGTGGCATAAAGCAAAAATCAACCAAAAAACAGAAAGCTGCAGCTGTGTTTGGAAAGACTCTTTTTAAATCCTTAAGTTGTGCAAGTGATTGATTGACATCAAAATCTCAATGATAGATGCCGAATGTCAAAGTCTAAGGACTTTTTTATCACATTGCAGATCACCATCATTGACTTTGGGGCCTATTTAAATGCCATACAGACAAGAGGATGGGCTTGATACTCCTGACATGGTTTTGATGTGCAGCTTTGTCCAGTGGCACTTCTACCAAAAGCATTCAATGCAAACAACAACACACCTATATGGCTGCATGTCTTGAAGTACAGATGAAGTACATTAAAACTATGTATTATTTATCATATATTTCAACCGAGATGTCATGCAGATTCTGTGTTATGAGTGACATTATATAATTGTTATTATCTGTCACTCAAAACAGCCCGGATTAACACAGCTGGAGATGCTTACTTCCCCGTATACTGAGCACCATATAACTCGAAAGTTAACCCTTTTCTGAAAATTTACTCAACTTACCCTTCTCGGATTACCGGTAATTAATTTGCATTTTGCCACTACCTTGGAGTTAAAATCTTAGTTTGAACTACCGATAGTCCGGTTGCCAAACCCCAAAAATTTGGATAAGCGTGCAATATGGTCCGTACAATTTTTTTTTTCTGAATCTGTACCTCTGAGATGTGCTCTTTAAGAATCTGAATGATGCCATTCCGTCATCCTTGGGCAATCTGCACGATATGCAAATTAAGACTGCCATTACTGAAAATCTTGATTTTGCCAATATCTCAGTAGCTGTGCATGGTATCCTTATAATTTTAGTGTCTTACCCAGTATATTGAGGGGTAGGGAATGAGATTAAATCATTTTTGTTGAGATCACACTAATATTTTTTGCTGAGTAGGCATATTAATGCCGCCATTACTAAAAATATCTTTTTTGTCAATATTTTAGTAATTATTAATGATATCAAATTGATATTTGATATTGAAAAATAATATTTTCAGTAAAGACGGATACCAAAGTATGTCTACTCAGCACAAATTATTGGTGTATTCTCTACTAAAATGGTTGCATGAGTCTGACTCTTTAGCCCTAAACCATGTGTATGTACACCAAAATTATGTTGATATTATTTGCAGTTACAAAGATATTGACAAAAAATACATTTTCAGTAATGGCGGACGCCTAAATATGGCTACTCAACACAAAAGATTGGTGTGATCTCTACATAAATGGTTGAGACTGACTCTTTTCCCCGAAAACATGTGTATAGACACCAAAATAATTTTGATATCATTAACAATTACGAAGATATTGACGAAAATGAGATTTTCAGTAATGGCGGCCTTAATATGCCTACTCAGCAAAAAAATATTGGTTTGATGTCTACAAAAAAGATTTAATCTGATTCCTTACCCCTCACAATACTGGGTAAGACACTAAAATTACATTGATACGATGCACAGCTACTGAGATATTGACAAAATCAAGATTTTCAGTAATGGCGGTCTTTATTTGCATATTGTGTGGATTGCCCAAGGATGACAGAGTGGCATCATTCAGATTCTTAAAGAGCACATCTCAGAGATACAGATTCAGCAAAAAAAAAAACATTGTACGGACAATATTGTACGCTTATCGGTCCCTGCCACCGAACGACTAGTACAATTTAAGATCTCGCCAACTGAAAAGTATCAATATGATCCTTGCTGATTGGTTGTATTATTGTTAAACATACCAATCAAGAAGCCTTGGCTTATACGGAGACGTCACCATGTGCCGGTGAAGGACGACAAGTTTTGCCTATGCTCAGCAATAATGGCCGTAGAACAGGGAGGGTTCTTTAACGTGTCAACACCTAGTGTGACACGGACCTCGATTTTTGCTCTCATCTGAAAGACAGGGACATACATCTGTAGTATGGCTTTGATTATATCCCTCGATCTTACGATTAGTAATGGATCACGCCAACCACCAGGCCAGGACGGCCCCAAAATGATCTCAGTACTTTGTTGTTGTTGTGTTGTTGTTTAACGTTCCACTCTCAGTACTTTCCATCATACTTTATGAACAGTGAATCATTCACAGGTCCAGATATGAAGATCGTGGCAGAGTGGTTAGCGTGTTCGACTTCGAATCGGAGGTAACAGGGTTCGAATCCCGCAGCGCCATTACGCGGTTAGCCGTCCCTGTCTTTTGGATGAGACAGTAATAATCGAGGTCCCGTTTCACAGTAGGTGTTGGCACGTTAAAGGACCCTCCCTGCTCTACGGACAGTAGTGCCGAGCATAGGCAAAATTTGTCGCCCTTCACCGGCACACGGTGACGTTTCCGTATGAGTGAAATATACTTGGGTTTGGTCGTCAAACAACAATACAACAACAGAATGAAGATCTGTACTGAACGCATAAGAATATGAAACAAATATTTTGGACCCTATTGGACATTAGCAGTATGCATAGCTGATTGCCTGTCTGTCACATATACATGTACACAAAGGCACTGCAAGATGCCTTCTTCATAGAGATGATACAGTTGGCTTTAACATACACAATCTGAAATTTTGGCAGATAATTAAGTTTTGATAATTGGATATTGAGTTATTTATCATTATAAAATGTTTGTATGCTTTAAAATGTGAAATCGAATCAGCTAAGGACTAGATCTAGTCTTTAACAATGCATTTATAATTTGATATTAAGCTCTTGATAATGTTCATTAATTGTACCATCAATTGTTGTTGTTGTATTGTTGTTTAACGTCCAACTCAAGAATAGTTCACTCATATGGAGACGTCACCGTGTGCCGGTGAAGGGCGACAAATTTTGACTGTGCTCGGCACTGTTGTCCGTAGAGCTAGCAGGGAGGGTACTTTAACGTGCCAACAACTACTGTGACACGGGACCTCGGTTTTTACTGTCTCATCCTATAGACAAGGACGGCCAACCGTGGAGTGGCGCTGCGGGAATCGAACCCCGGACCCTTCGATTCGAAATCGAACACAAAAACCACTCGGCCACAGAGGACCCAATTATATGAAGTAAAATACATTTCATTTTATTTTTCTTTATTTCTTCAATAACACCAAAACCGTCGGTATATCCTTGAAATGTGTAAGATATAGTCACCAGAACATGCTTAAATGCCCAGTACACGGAGTGCTCCAATTCTCTAGCCAAAAATGAAGAATAATTGTGACTTTAATACATTGATTTTTATGCTGACAGGGCTCATTATTCTGACTATTTCTTAAAGACGAGATGACGACGTAAGCTTTGATAGAAGCACATTGTCACATAAATCTTAGGTTATGATCGACGGACAGTAGTTAACCCTCTCAAAACCATTTAATTGTACTTGAATACACTTAAGCTATTCATTTAATTTTACATCACGTAATTGAATCCCTACTCATGGAGACCCGAATTGAATTAGACTCAAGGATACAGGTCACATTCCAAGATAATGTTTATCTAATTTTAGAAGTCTACTTATAGATCTATTTTATTTAGTTGACACAATTTAACGGGCAATTTATTGTTTACCATGTAAAAATCATTCAGTTTTGTATACTTTGTATGACGAATTGAGATATTTGCATATATATGCACATTCACTCGGATATGTTTGAATTTTTTCTATAAACCAAAACAGATATAGCTGTCCGGGAATATCTAAATAGCTTCAAAATATTTGGAATTATTTACAATGTTTGGTTTTTTTTTATTGTATTGTATTGTTTTGTTTTGTTTTGTTTTTTTGTTTTTTTTCTCTTCTGAAAATATCCTTTTTCATATATTTTCCAATATACTCAACAGCTTAAAACTGAGTGTTCCCATTGAAGTTTTATTGTATATGTAGCTGTAAATCGTTGATGTTCTAAGTTTGAATTGTTATAATTCCTTTGCAGTCAGCATGATATCCAGCAATTACTTTGGGGGTCAACGAAAATTGGTTGTTTAGAAATTTGATGGTTGTTTACCTGAGACAAAATCAATCAAGGTCTAACATTCTAATCCTAAAATGGCAGACCTAAACCTGACCATTGAATAGAGGTTGCCGCTTAAACGAGGCGTCCACTAAGGCATGTGTGACTGTATGTATGAAAAGGTGAAGATTATGTACAGCGATTTATCTTATAACACCTATACGGAATATAAAGAGTTTTGCAAACACGAATCCTTGCTTAACCGTAGATGGGACCAGGTGTATAGGAAGAGTAAGCGCCCCCTGTCGATTGGTCACATTTGCAGTGAGTCCTATATCTTGATTAGGTAAACGGAATGGTTCGTAGTCAAATCCAGTGTGACACAAATTGTCTGATTGCTTTCGGTCTTAAGACACGTGTAATCTACATAATATATATATCTTTTTATTGATGGTAACTTGGAGTACTTATCAGTTTGAACTTTTTTTTCATTTGTAATTTTTGCAACACTCGCCATTTTTTTATCACTGCATGTCTTGCTAGGACATATGACTATAAAAAAAACCAAAGAAATACCATTGGTGTTTTGCAAGCAGCAAGTCATGACAATAACGCAAATTCGCTCTATCTAGTCCAGGAGAAATGACGAAACGATCACTTTTTCAAACGAGGGTCTCCGAACTCATGAATCTTTATAAGACTGAATTTAATTAAAAATGTCATTGGATGTTTTCTAATTTAATTTTCATTTCGTCATGATTTTCGATAATAGCTCTGATATAGATATCAAACTATACAGGGTTCACAAAGGTGAAATTCGTATGACAAGAAAAGGGAGATTTTAATTACAATATCATTTTATGAAAATTCTTCTATCAATCAAGGCTATTTCCACAAGGTGAATGGACTTTAAGATTTGCTGAAAATGTATTTTCATATCTTTGTCAGATTTTGAGTGAAGGAGAGATTGAAATTTACATCTTTAATCATATCATTGTTTTTGTTGTCACCACTAACCCGATATTATTTGATTTACATGGAGAGACATCATGGAAAACCTCATGGGCTTTAAATTTTCGTCGGCGAACGTATATTACTGTAATTTTCAGATTGGATAATTTCTGAAGTGGCAACACCAATGTTAGCAAGAGGCAATGGGTGACTGCAACTATCTCAGAAATAACAAGTCATCTCACCTGATTCGAACACTGGACCTCTTGGTTAAAAGAGGCGGGAGTTGAAGATATCAACGGACATTCCAAATTAAAAAATATCCACGACAGATAGAATAATGGCCAAATCAAAGAGAGGCAGCACCACAAATAGCCGTCCAAATAACACTTAAAACTAAAAATAGAGAAACACGAAGTCCACAAAAAACGGGGGTGAGTTCAGGTGCTCCAGAAGGGTAAACAACTCCTGCTCCACGCGCAGTAATTGGTGAACACCCTCTAAGGACTGAAATGTTATAATTTATTCTGACTCATAATTGCATACGTGCATTTATGCACACATGACAGATAAAGTTCTAATTTTGCTTATGCTAATACTGTTTTTTGTAACAATGAAGTTGATTGTACGCTTTTCGAACATGTATAACTGATGCATTATGCGAACTTGAATAATTATGTATTCAAAGTTACATAAATTTCGTATTGATAAATCAAAAAATCTTCAAAGGTTTAGGTTTGTTTGGCAATCCTTACATTAAGTTGTCGCCGTTGTCTCAAAATTAGGATTTATGCACTTAAGTGAAATTATCTTAAATGTATGAGATCGCAGCTAAAGCTGATAAATAGAGTTTGTCAGCGTATATGACGAGTGCAATGAAGTCATTCATCAGTATGCTTATTACCATGTAACTGATTACCCATATCACCGCCAATAACCCATTCTAGACACCTGCGCATTCTACATTATGAAAACCAATATACACATAAAACTTCACACCGTAAGTATACAAAATATCAAATGCCAAGGTGTCATTTGCCAGAAAAATCTGATGAAAATATATAAATTCGATGAATATTGGAAATTCACAGACCTCTTACAAACAAGAAATGGGAGCAGGCTCCAAGGAGGAGTGAGCATCCGCTTCTGACCGGTCAAACCCACCATGAGGTCTATATCTAGATCAGGTAAACGGAGTGATTCGTAGTCAAATCAGTGTGTGAACAACGGCCTAACAATGAAAGGGGAAAATTGGTCTCCAGTTTATCAAATATTCAATAGGTTTATCTCCCTTTATCAATTGCAGTTGTTTTTTTTTTTTTTGCGCATCTATACTTAATCGACCGAGTAAGATTATAAAATGTATAAATGACCAACGAATTCGTCCCGTTGCCGTTATCTATTACTTTAGATCTGACATCTATGGATAAACATTGGTGTGTCATGGCACTAACTGTATCTTGTAGATTCATCGGTATTATTTGTTTTTGACATCCTATAAATATCTTTGGATTTTTTTTAAAATTTGCAATATTTTGATTCTTACTCTCATTCTAAATACCTAAACATCCTAAATTATATCATGGTAAAGAATATACTTTAATTGTGTATACTCGAAATATGGGGTCTCCGTGGCCGAACGGTTAGAACATTGCTCTTTAAACCACTGTCTCTCACCTCTTGTCAGCGCGAGGACCACAACTGATTATGTGAGAAAGTTTGCCAGTTTACTTACGGATGGCCGATGGTCTCCTCCCGGGTACATTTGTAACCGGGTTCCTCTTCCACCAGTAAAAACTGACCGCAGCAATATGACTGAAAGATTGTCGAGTGTGGCGTAAAGCAAAAACAAACAAACAAGCATACGTTACATTGTGTGTAAATGTGAACATATTGACTGGGTTTTGCCGAACGTTTGATCACATATTATGCGAAATTAAGAGAACATTTCACGCACAGAGAAAGACTACTTACAAAAATATTCCTTTCACAAAAATATCACAAATTGCAATCAATTACTTTTCTTTTAAAACGTACGGTCGATACAATGATCTTGACTGCAATAACAATAACCCACTACATACAGTTAATTGTTTTTTAAAAAAAGTTTGTCAACGGAAAGAAGCCAAAGTAGTCATATAATACAGATGATTTCTTAATTTACGTGTTTTGTATAGGAGAAAAAAAACCCACTCTTGTAAGCATACTCAAATGTCCTTTGATGAATTAGTTATCTAAGGAAGGTAAGAATATTTCAGTTGACTTAATTGTTACAAAGCGTTTGTTGAAATTTCTTTAGCGACTGTAATACGGATCAAATTCGATTGCAGACTTAGGACAAATGTGGACGTTCAACGGGGTATGTTTACCACAACCCAGTTTCTCTCTGAATTATCAGAGATCCATGTTTGTTTAATATTCACGTACTTTATTATTTATCTCTCGAAGGAATGCTACATGGCCACCTGCTATTACGTATCAAAGGAATATCCTTTTTTGCGGGAGTGGATTACTGTGGAACATATGCGATGGGTATACCATGCCAACAGGGACGCTGTAATCTTCCGGTCACCTAGTAACTTCCCATTAGGGATTTGCAAGTGCTTTTCAAGTTGAGGCTACCATTATTATTAATCTGTCATACTGAAGAAAACTTCAATTCTTTTGCTTACCAGGTATGTGGCCAATGGAACAACTGACAAGCATCATAGTAAATTTGGTTCGTTTAGCCTTTTCATATGCCTTGTGCTTGTCAACTCGGCTTGGTTTCCATGTGGTTTCATGCTGTGCTGTCGTTTTTCGTTGAATTAAGTCCTGCGGCAACGTTTAAAATTAATTCAGTCGGAAAATTTGTTATTGCATTTCGAAATAGAAAATAGGGCGTGGGCGCCTAGTCTTAAGTTTTGATTCATGGCTAAAACTAATTCAGCAAAACAAAACAAAAACAAAAAAAGAAATTTGCAAGCATGCTGTCATTAATGTGACATCTGCCAAAGTATGGTTTTCCTAGAAAAATTATCATCATTACTTTTTTTTTCAATACTTGAACATCGGCGCCGATTAATCTGAAGTTTTCAAATAATCGAAAGTGTATACCGCCTTTATTTGCCACAGCAGGGTATTTGAATGAAAAAGAAAAAGGATATTTGAAACTTGATGTCCAGGAAAACTGTAATTATTACGGATTCAATGGACGAATAAATGTGGACTCAAACGGAACGGAACCAGGCATCCTATAGTTCATTTTTTCCTGATAGCATTGCGTTCATTGACATCTCCCGCCCCTCTCTCTCTTAAGTCGTGGGTAATTGTAAAATCTTAAGGAAGACAGAAGGAAGTCATTGGAATAACTAAGAGATTTTAATATACTTAAATATCTCATGCAGATTTCCGGTTTTTATTTTCTCCTCCAATTGCTTGATCTCTTTCTCGATATGTTTGCGCGTGTTTTTACGTGCAAATCTCTTTATTATGCAGATTTAGAAAACCACAAAATTAGTATGTGATACATCAACTATTATTGCTACGTAAAGTGCATTTTGAAATCCTATGTTCAAATAAATCAAATTAGATTGAATCTCACAAATTATGAATGAACACTTTCTATTTGTCGAGACGAATACTCTAATCAAAACATTGTTCAGCCAACTCATTGTTCAATAAACTCTTGTTTTAACGGCCACCTTTGGAACTACTTAATTTGCTCTTTTTATGTTGTTTTTATGTTTTTAAGCCTTTTGTATCAAATTTCTATAATTCAGTAGACAAGATTTTAGATACCAAATAGTATAACCTTATTCTTCTTTGGGATTGATATTCAGTGAGCAAACAGAGAACCAGTACTGAAATAACATTATTCATTGAAGAACTTAGACATTTTCACTATTTTGGGCATGTGTTTACCTATATTTTGGCACGTGAAATTGATTAGACCTCCACTTTAAAGCAGTTTTATAATTTATTGAAAATAGACTACTAGAAGTGCAAAAGTGATTTTTATATACAAAATGCAAATTTGTTGCCAAAATCACTGCTAGTGTCAGACTGCAAATATACTACTTCATCAAACAAATTACCATTGCTGTAAGCTTATATCGATGACATATACTCGTTTACGATATAAACTCTTTCATTAAGTGTTGTAAAAACAAGTGTTCCCTGTATAAAAAGAAAACATACTGCATCAAATGATGTATGTACGCTCTTACTTAGCATTTAACATATGGTTATTCTACTGTGGTTTAAGGGAGCTATCTAAGACAATGGTGAACCAATATACTTGTTAAAAGATATAATTTGTGAATGCGTGATTCTAAAAATGTTTAGCGGGACTGGACTATATTTTCGTATTGGCGAGGTTTTGGGCTAGTTTAAAACTTTCTTACTTCCTTATTAGATGATACTATTTTTTTTTCTATTTAAAACGTGAAGCACTTATCTTTACCATAATTATCTAAACAGATTTTCGATTCGCGGTATTATTTCAATAATATTCGACAAAAAAATCATTACAGAATTAAAAACCAATAATGTAAAAAATGGGTAATAAAATCAATACTGTTATGTATACTGTTTTCTTTGCAAAATCACAAATAGTGTTATCTTCAAAATCATCATTATCATTGTTAAAAATGTTAGAATTATTTGTTTTTTTTGTGTTACTATTTCAGATCGCATTGCACAAGTTGTAACTGTACTGAGTTTGCGTGTGATTCACCAGTACTTTTCAGTCTTTTTAGTCCGATAATCAGTCTTACTAAATGCTTGTTTTTCTTCTATTTTGAGAAAATTTAACATTCCAGAAATTCATCAGACGCCATGTCAAATGTATATAGTCTTGTTTAATACAACTCGTGTGCCTGAAATTTTTGTTTGTAAATATTTCTTCATGACTCAATATTATAGTGCATTAAGTGCTTAGTTTGTCCTCTGATAAGCAGTTAACTAAGTCCATATTTAAAATGAGTGCTATCGTCTGAGAGGAAATACATTTTAATAGTGCAGATGTCAATATTTGACTGACAATTACCCATAATCAGTCAATGAGATATGTTGATAACACGATCGAGACGACAAAACGACAAAAATGTAGGAACTGTATACAGACCACTTTTTAACAAAAGTCTTGTGAGTAAGCTTGAATTTTCACTCTGAATAGGTAAAAGGTATCAAACCTCGATCATGACTCCTTTAAGGAATGCAAAATAATGAGTGTAATCAAAAAGCAAATTTGATCCCTAGATATACCAGAGATGGAATCAGGTACATAGAAGGAATAGTAAACATCCGATATCGACCGGTCACACCCGCCATGAGTCCTATGTCTTTATAAGGTAAACGAGGTAATTGGTGTGATGAATGACACAATATTTAGTATGAATCACAGATTCGACACAATGACAGGTGGTTTCGGCAGACTTAGTCGACGAGATCCCGCTTGAACCTAAGCTAATCACGTGACTAAGTTGCTCAGTTTACTTGCCCTTGCTGAAAGCCAGTTGTCGCTTCCTGGGTACATATGTAATCGAGTGCTATCTTCCACTGGTAAATAATGGCTTTCATGGTATGACTAATAGATTGTCGTGCGCGGCGATTAAAAAAATCCTTATAACATCAACGTGCGTGTCGGAAGCCTTCCTAAAGTCGAAAACTGATTATAAGCAAAACCAGCTCGACCTAGTTGAGAGACGTAAACACCATAATTATGCAGGTGATTGGGGAATATTGCTTAATATGTATGGTAGTTTGACGATGCAGAAGCTGTCTAAACTATCTAAGACATTTACGATGTTTTCACGAAATGAGATTCTGACCGTCTTTTGAATAACAAATGGAATCAATACAAATTTTTTTATTGGTGCATGACACAGCATATTCAGAAATTGGTGAAATGGTATGCCGATGTCGACAGAGGGCTATAAATTTTGCTTATGGTCGTCGCTTTAGACACTCGGATGTAAGGATTATTTAACGTCCCTACACCTACTGTGACCTGGGGCCTCTATTTTTACTGTCTCGTCATGAAGAGCAATCCGCAGCACGCCGCGGAATTGAACCCACCATCAGAAGGTCAACACGCTAACCCATGACCCATGACGGTCCCGATTGTCAAAGGTCAAAAGAAATAATAAATAATATTTGTAAAAGTCAGAGGACAATGGAACTTAACATCTTAAACAATCAACAGACATAAATGCATCAGAATATTGATTGAGTGAGATTGACATGACAAAAAAACAGCAATGAATAGGACATTTGTTTCTTTATGTTTTTCTTCTGATGTCCCGTTTCACTTAGGTATAGACGCTAAAATTTAGTTCAATGACTGGATTTTTATAAGCAAACATTAAATGCTATATATGAGGAGGTACCAACGTATGTCGTTATAAATGTTCCATCCGGACACCTGGTCCCATCCCGTTAAGGATTAGCATTTATTTTCAACGACAAGACCCTCATTATCCCAAACTTGTCATGATTTAGATCTAAGGTTTTCAAATATCCTTCGGTACTACTTCAATTTTATTTTCAAAGGCATGTAAACAATAAATACCCTGAATTTGATTTCTCTATTAGGTAAGAAACTTATAGTCCCGTTTTCCTGTCTTAAGTAAGGGGCGGTACGATTCAGGGTCCGTTACAACGATAGATGGATACATCAAAAGAGAGAGACGCACATAGTTTATTCTGAAAAATAATTTAAAATGTGTTATCTCTGAACCAACAAGCTGCAAAACTATTGACAGGATGTTGAAAAAGTAGTCTTAACTGGACTGTCCAAGGGATGGGTCATATATGACAGGTGGTCTCTTCATTCAGGTGATTTATAAAGGTAAAGGCCATTTTCGGATCAATTCACTTAGGTCACGTATGACAGGTAGTCATTTAACTCAGTGAGTCGCTGAGGTAGGCTAGGCTGTATCATGAAGCGCAAATATTATACAAACGTAAGTCAATATAAGAATAATAAAATACATTTAATATACCATTATGAAAATAGACTCATTGATTTCTGAATGGAGTTCTCTTTTCGTTATAAAAATCGCTTTTTGATAATCTTCCAACAGGTTTCGGTCATTTAGCCAATTGAGTAGAAACATCTGTTTAGTAAATTCATTTGCTATAAACAAAAAGGTCGCTACTGGATACTGAAGCAGCTGGTTGGTTGACATGACAGTGGAGACAATATGAAGGGGAACCCTGCCTGTTTATCTGTGTTTATGATCATGGTTCTAGTGATACTGAGTTCAATTCTGTCGGAGAGCAAACCTATCTGGAAGTTAGAGATCGATGTTTGTTTCATGGATGACACTGGTAAAGAAAATAAAAGTTCACCGATTTCTGTGTCGAACCCAATATCCAAGAAAAACGATACAAATAAATCAGGTAAGTGGTGGTGATGATGGTGGTGGTGGTATCGATGTTTTACGTCCCACCCAAGAATCATTCACTTAAATTGGGATGTTACCATATGCCAGTGTAGAGCTAAAAAAATTGCCTATTATCGGCATAAATGACTTTTGAGTGGCAAAGGTTCTTTAGAATGAGGGTACCTATTGTGGCAGGGGATATTGGTTTTGACAGATGTAAGTAAAATAAACTATATTTAATTGATGCAAAGCAAGTTTTTTGAATATATATGACAGAATATTAACTTGTTGGAGATTCTACAAATCAATTTTATTGGAAGATATACGTACATTCAAGTATCCCATTGGAAGGAGATTCGACGAAATCTAAAATATCTTGCGATTAGTATAGAACGTGTCTTTTTACTCGTGAGCATCAGTAGATTGGAAAAGCCAAGACAAAACTTATTTTAAGTATAATATTCACAATTTCGCACTTTTCACTGAAATCAATTTACTTGATAATGTGTTTGTATTCTCATCTTATTGAAAATATGTCGAAGTTTTCGAAGTCGGAAAAATTAGTATGTGAGCAATAAAATGATCTAGAGAACTGTCTAATATCTATCTATCAAAGAGAGACCCTAAGGCAGGTCAGACTGTTGTTTCAGTTGACAGAAAGAACCTCAACTCATGAATACACATATTGTACTTATGCAACCGTCACATGTCTGTATTACACACAATTTAAACATTATGAAAGTTACATCACAGCGGCCACAAGGTGATGTAAGCTTTACAAAATTTGACTTCACGTTTCTCGGTGACAAAGGACTCCTTTTTTCTACTACTACAGATATACAATGGACCCTCGCCTTGAAAGGTTGCCTTACTGAGGAGAACACATGAGTAATCAGATTAATAATGACGATCGAAAGTCTATTTTTCACTCATCAAGGTTTTTTTCAACATAGCTTAGGACACCCCCTCACTATTCAGTTCAATTTTAACCAGTCACAGGGGGGGGGGGGGGCCCTNNCAGGGGGGGGGGGGGCTCTTAATAGCGAAGTTCCGCTGTACGATGTAGCGGTCGAGATTCGTTTCCTCGACAATGTGAAGTTCAGTTGAGCTTGCTATAGTAGAGATATGTATGGCATACTTGTCTCCCGGTTATTAATGAAAGAAGAATTGGTACAAATATATATGAGGTTAAATATCATCATTGAAAAATATCTTTTCAAACTACTGTAAATCCAGAAATTATCGTGGAACTTTATTTTGGCGAATCGGTATCTATGCAGTTATTCGCGACACTATATTTTCGCGTGAATGCTTGTCAAGTATCCGACGTTTATGTTGTATTAAGCATTTTATTTATGGTTTGTATACTAAGCGAGACTTTTATTATCGCGAGTAAGTGCTCTCGCGTAATTACGCGAAAATAAAAGCTTCGCGAATTTAACCGGATTTACAGTATTGATGACGCTTTTTTTTTCTTCGAACAATGGAAAATTGATGCCACGATATCTCATCCTCTCTCCGGACTATTGTGTATACAGGGCTTTGACTCCTTCATTCTATATTTTATTTAATTGTAGGGTCAAGTTTATCAGGACAAATTGCCGACATCTTATGTTCGTTTTGCGATGCTCGTTCCGATCCAGACGAATGTAGACGATTGTGTGCAAAGAGGATTGGTCGCCGAAAAAGATAAACTGATGAAAGCCTCTGATAGAAATATTATTGATATTTTAACCAATGAAAACTCCTATCTTTATCTAACCCATCTATAATGATGTTTGTTATTAGTTCTCAGCCAAAGAATACTTGTAAGACAAAAACAACTAAAATAGACATCGATCTCTATCATAGAATTAAAATCCAAGATGAAAAAAAAATGTTCTTTTGAAATGTTGTTGTATTGAAGTCACAGATAACGAGATGACGAGATAACCAGACATTTGAAATATAGTATGCAAATCTGATGTAAGTTAGACAAACAGGGACCTCTGAAAACCCAGTTGTGGGAACAGGTGCCATAGAGGAATAAGCATGTGTTGACCGGCCACTCAAGATGTGAGTCCACATTTGAATTTAGTTTACAAACACGAGGGATGATGTTTCGTCCAGTCGGTAAAGACGAACTAACAACATAGTATTATGTCGGCTTTTCATTGATCCTTTGGTTGTTAAAACGGTCTAGTTTGCCAGTTCAATCATTTATTTGGTCGAAAACGGTTTGACTTGTTTCATACAAATTATAAGTCCGTTCTGCACACACAAATGCGAACTAACAATTATTTATCAAAATAAAAAGCTTAGAGGAATATGAAAGGTCGACAGAGGATTCGTAATCCTTCTAGACACCCGATTTCACCTCAAGTATACTCAAGGGTCTTTGCTCATTCCATTATTTCTTATTATCTATAGAAGTAATGAGATTCGTTGTTGAACCTTTCATTAGTAATTTTAAAGTAAAACATGAACACAATTGATTGAGAACAAATCATTCAAGGGATCTCAAGGTAAGGTTCTTATTTTCTGCAATACATTTGTATTATATTGATCTATAAACATAAAATTACTCCACATCGCGAAAAAATCAATGGCTCCTTATGCACTTGCCTCTCGCTTCTGCTTTTTCTCGTTAAAAGATGTTTATTTTAGTTATATTTTCCATTACTTTTCATGTGTTAATAATCTTTTTATCAAATAATATCACAGCAACAGAATATTTAGTTCATAAATTACTGAATTAATTCGAGGCCCCTTTCAAGGATAATTGAAGATATGCAATAACACAATTATTTGTAGTGAGAGACTACCGTCTCCTAGTCAGAGGAAGGACACGTGAAATCTGAAAACGACATCGATATTTTACTCAGCTCGTAGGGTTTCCATGGAACATTTGCGATGGGTGTGGCATGTCAACAGGAGACTTTGACTCCTTCCGCACACCTGATACCATCCCGGTAGGGATTTGCAATTGTTTTCAACTTCGAGACCATTATTATTCACAACATTCCATATCTATTAGGACTTTTAATTTCAAATATTCCTTGGTCCTTTTTCATTTGTATTTATAACTTTTGACGATATTATTGATATACCTTATCAGAAAGTGAAATGCATATACGGTAAACATTTGTTTACAACGTTTCTAGTTGTAACGTTGTTCTGCTTATAACTTTTTCATTTTCAATTCCCGTAAATCGCCCATATAAAACTTTGTTGAAATTTATGGTTATTTCGTTTTATCACTTAAAACGAAATAGAATTAAGGTCCTGGTATAATAAAATTTGCGTCTATAACGTTTTACCTGGTTTGAAAGGTGTCATTACACGGTAAACGAAAGAGCACTACACGTGAACACGCGTGCAACTGACCGTAGCTAATAATTTACCATGGGAGAATAAATTTTGTATTTCTCATGTATGGTATGGTATGGTATTGTTGTTTAACGTCCCACTCAAGAATATTTCACTCATATGGAGACGTCACCGTGTGCCAGTGAAGGGCTACAAATTTTGCCTATGCTCGGTACTGCTGGCTGTAGAGCAGGGAGGGTTCTTTAACTTACAAACACCTACTGTGACACGGGACCTCGGTGTTTACTGTCTCATCCTAAAGACCGGGACGGCCAACCGCGGAGTGGCGCTACGAGGCTTGAACCCAGACCTTTCGATTCGCAGTCGAACACGCTAACCACTCGGCCACGGAGGCCCCTGTATTTCTTATGTATAAATCTACTCACGGATGTTTACACACAAAACTCGAGGGACTATCATCCATTTAACTCGCATTTTCCTCCCTTCTAACACGACGTCATCATTTTTTATCAATTTTCCGGATATAACGTTATGTTTATTGAGTCCAAAGGAAAACGTTATAAATAGATCATAATGTATTCCACATCCTGTATTAAATTCAAGATAAATCGTTTTCATTTCAAAAGGTTTAACTTAGTCCCATTCCTATAAACTAGTTTCTCGTACTCAGTATGCGCGAGATTTTGATGTATTCTTCTTATAACGATATCAACATTAAGACTGATATCTCACATAAATTAATATAAATCACTTAATTTGTTCAAGTTCGTTTATTTCACACAAGTGTTGCCTTTACTACGTAACCTTGGCATATTAACATAGATAAATGTTCCTCGTAATCTAGTGAAAAAGTCTTGATTATATCAAACGCCCATTGATGGACAAGTAATCCGATTTAGATGTTTTATTGTGTATGTTCGACCTGAATTAGAAAATGAGAGGGACATTGAATTTCAATACGCTGCGAGGTACAGTTTTTTTTAAACAAATGTCAAATTGTATGTGACAATGCAAGAAATGTGGCTTTTTAATATTTGAACTTTTGACATCCCATTAAATCATGTCAAGTTTATAAAGCGGTATAGATAGGTCGTTGAAAAGGTTTTGAACATTTGCAATATTACGATATGAAGTTATCTAGAATGTATTCAAAGGAATGCTTATGGAAACAACATTTGGTTTGATTTCGAAAAAAATCATATCTTTGATATGGTATCAATTATAAATGATATAACATTTTCTGCATTAATCTTTTGACGTTCTATCAAAGAAAACATTCTTCACAGGTTTTCATATGAATACGTTACAGAATTTTTTATAAATAATCATGGTATAATATCAAAAAGGAAGGCAAAAAAATGAAGCTTATACTCAATTTCAATCAGTTTAATTGCAATGCTGTTGAATATTTTTTTCCCATGCAGATTGTCAAGATATATGAAGAGTCCGAATTACTTAATCGTGTATCTTACTATGCTTAATACAGTATGACAATTTTGTTTGCATGAAATTCGTCGGAAAGGTGAAACATTCGGATGATTGGCGTCCGGATTATTGAGGTCGACTGTATAAATTTGGCCGCATGCATGCTCTCCAGAGGCTGTATGCTGTATTGTTATTTAAAGTCTCACTCAAGAATATTTCACTAAAATGGAGACGTCACCGTGCGCCGGTGAAGGGCGACAATTTTTTGCCTATGTTCGGCAGTGCTGGCCGTAGAGCAGAGAGGGTACTTAAACGTGCCAACACCTACTGCGACTCGGAACCTCGGTTTTTACAGTCTCTTCCGAAAGACAGGGACAGCCAACCGCAGCGTGCCGCTGAGCGGATTGAAACCCCGGACCCTTCGATTCGAAGTCGAACACGCTAACCACTCGGCCACGGCGACCCTTCTACAGAGGCTATCTACTTACAAACTACTTATTGTCACAAGAAAATTATGAACCTCAATTGCTGTATATAAAAACCCCTTCCCGCAATTTACAGGACATTTCAGAGGTCTGTGCTCCCGAGACCGATGATTCATATATGATTCCTCTAAATCCCCGGTTGATAAGTACTTTGGCTTACTTAGATAATCATATTTTATTACCTTTGCAATCATCTCGAATGCAGTAAACGTTCGATCAATTATATAATCAAGGGCGTGCACGCGTTTGATCTATTACTTGCCCAGAATTGCTAATAAGAACTATCGGAAAGTAATTGATCGTTTGATCAGAAACAGAGAATAAATCAAAATTATATGCAAATTTTCCTAAGGTTTAGGCAATAAATACTACGTTTTTTAGTTTCAACCGTAATTGCTTTTTCAATGGAGACATGGTGGGAGGTTTAATAATTCAGATATGCTTAAATATGCTTATCAATAAAGAAAAAAAAAGAAGAGAATTGGTCTTCTTCCCAACAGATGAGAGCAATGATCACAGGCTTCAATTTTATTGTTTTCTTGATGGTTGCGTAGTGGGAGGTTTTTTTGCATTTTTAAATATATCTGTATATTATTATGGACAAAAATTAAGAATTGATCTTCTCTGTAATACATGAAACAACTCTGGTTTCCATCACTTGTCGTCATGAGAAAGTGATAAGATTTTTCTTTGTTTGATATAAGGATATCCAATGCACATACTTTACTAAGCAGTTTTAATAGTAGGACGCGGAGTTCTCGCTTGTAGAGAAGATGGCGAGAGTGTTACCCGAAGCTGTGGTATCTGACATCACATCCGTTTACACAAGTCTGCTTGTATTTCCGCCAGTGGACTAGCGGGCGCATTAATACGACTGAACTGTAAACTAAACAATGCAATAGTCAACTATGCTAAACAAATCAATAGTCAAATCAAATTACAATGGTCGGCTTGACACGATGAGGATCAAGCACTGCATCGTATGAAGTCAATTTTATGAGAATTGGATTAATTCTCACGGTCCTTTTTACAGTTGGAATCATGTACATCATTTGAGCAGGACGTTTAAGACAAATGCATCATCATACACAGCACTATTTCCTTACCATTCCTTATATCTTACCCTTTCCTCTTTCATTTACACTTTTTCTTTTAAAATCACATCTTACCCTTTCCTCTTTCATTTACACTTTTTCTTTTAAAATCACATTTTTCTTTCAAAATTACATTTTTCTTTCAAAATTACATTTTTCTTTCAAAATTACATTTTTTTTCAAAAACTACATTTTTCTGTAAAATTTCCTTATTTAAAAAAAAATAATTAACATTTTTTTTTTATAAAGTTTGCAGACATATTGTGTGGATATTTTAAAAGTTCATTATGGGAAAAAAATCAACTTCCGTAACATAGACTAGATATTGCTTTTTTGTCGCACTCAAGATTTTTTTTATTCATACTGAGACAACAATTAATGGCTTCAAATTTTCGGCATGTGTGTGTGACCATTTAGCAGTAACGTTCAAACACAGGCTGTATTCAAGAAATGAGATAGCCGACTGAAATCCCGCTCAGGTTCTATCACTCGTACTCTTGGTTTAAGAGCGAACACGAATTCCACTTAAATATTGTCACTGATGAATGAGCTCATCGTCGCAAAAACATAACTCAAGGAATGTTGGAACTAGTGTATCAAGTCAACAGAAAAAAGAAATAAACATCGGGGAAAGTTATCAACGCCTTCTTCACTTACATATTACGGTGTTGTACCAAGAGCGGTAACCCTTGAATAATTGAATCGTTATTTACTGACAAATAGGGTTGACATGGCCTAGGTGTTAGAGTGTTTGACTTAGAATCCCTAGGTCCGGGGTTCGAGCCCAAGCCACTGGTCGGTTGTGCGACCCCGTCTTTCGGATGCGACAGAAAAAAACGAGTCCCGGTTAAGATCCTAAGTAGGATGTTCAACAACGAAAACAACTGAATAAAAATACATTTTAAACGAATGAATTGTTATATTTCAAGATAATCTGACTGGTGAGTTTCAAACTGAAGAACAGTAAATATTGACTTTTGGTCTAGGAAATATTTGTAAAAGGTACTTTGTTCGAGATATAAAGGTTTGGCAAGACTGCTGTCTTAGGATTGAGTTCCATCCCGAAAAAGGTATTTCAAAGTTAAGAGAAGAAAAAAGTGATCAAAAAACCCCAAAATCATTGTAACCCTGAATTTGTTCTCGGCCAAATCGAAGTCAAAAACTCCATTGTATACAAGTGGACAGGTGTCGACGTAAACTACCATTCAGAAGCAATTAAGATGTACGTTTGAAAATAAATAACACTTAAATGGAGTATTTACTTTCATGTAATGATGGACACACTTGCTCTAAAAATGAAATTGATGTTGTGAGATTCTTATACATGTATTATGAAAAGGAGACCATAGTTTTCTCTCATATGCATCTACTTAAAACAACAACAACAACATAGTTCCTTTTAATTCATATCTACAATTACACAGTTTAAAATGTAGGAAAATATTAAGTGAATGATATTATTTGTTTCTTTCCTCCATCGCAAAAATATTTTACAACACAATCGATATTTATATATATTCTTTGATCTACGGGAAATGTGCGTTGTGTTGTCAATTTCGTCTTCAGGTGTTGTCAATTTCGTCTTCAGGTAAATTTCCAGTCCGTCATTTTAAGTTATTTATGACTAACCCACTCGTCAGAGGAGCTTATCTAAAAGGAGATTTTACAATCGCTTGTTATTCAAAATGCACTATCAGACACTGATTCATGGTTAGCAAGTTGGAGTATGTTTGATAAGGCCGTATTGTAAAATATACGACCTTAGTTGGTGCAAATGTATCGCAAAATGTACGACCTCGCTTGGTAAAACTATATAGATTGACTATAACATGCACTTTAATTTGTAAAAAAAAGTATTCCCCTCTGTCTTCCCATTGACTAAACGGAATTTGAATCTTGCCGATGTATATAGGTGCAATTGTTTGTTTTATATTCATTTATTTATAATTGGTAAATTACTGATACTTTCCCATATATATTTTAAAAAATTAAGAAATCGTGTTTTATGATAAAAATTGATATAAAAAATCACCTTAAGCAGGTTAATAATTTTAATCGTTCAAATTTTCAAAGCTCACTGCCTACTTCTTCAGTTCTATGAGAGAGAGAGAGAGATCTTACGGAAGTAATTAACATAATTTATTCCTTTATTTTGAAGTTAATTGTCTAAACAGGTCAATATTTTGGAATAAATGAACTTAATTTTACTATTCTTTTAACCTTATTAACTCTGGCAACGACTTCACACCGTTAGGCACGAAATAAGCTACATTTGAAGCAAGAGTTATTGGAATTTGAAACAATTGATAACAAAGTTCATCACACTAAACAAAATGGCGTATCAAGCAAGTTTTCATAGATAAAAACCACAACGGGCGCAAAATTCTTCGTCTGTGCAAATGCTCTTCGATTTAATTTCGAATTTCGAAAGACACACGTGAAGATAATAGAGATGCAAAGAAAGGCAATAGTTGACAGTTGACAGACAGATACCAAAGGGCTAATCAATATGCAAAAATCCAAAAGCAGAGAAAACCATTGACAGAACAAAAAGAGGCAATAACACAAACATCAATCGACACGACAAAACGTGTAAAACCATAAAAAAAAGAAAGAAAGAAACAGGGGAACAAAACCAAACCAACAACCGGGGATGAGTTCAGGTGCTCCGGAAGGGTAAGCAAATCCCACTTCGCGCGCGGCGCCCGTGCTGTCACGATTAATAAACTTATTACTTTTTCCATTGGTATATGCACAGATATGTATCCGGAATTTCGACATAATCGATAAAAAAAGGACAATCACGTTTAATTTGTCATACAGATTGGTCGTTTCCGCCTGAGCAAAATGTACGTTGACTTATTCGGAATTTCGAAATGCACATTTTGAGATATCTCTACTAAAATCAGAGATAATATATATAGTGATAAATATTCTTATAAATTACATTGGTATAAGATAAATGTCGACATAGCAAATCTTTACGAGCCTTATATTATCTAGGATAACCTTTTGTCCTTTTTTATCAAACATCCTAGTGGGAGATCCTGATATTAGATGTCTTGATTTAAAAGATTTGGCAATGACACGATTTCGAAATGAACGAAAATATCTTCATCTGCAAGAAATTACTTACTAGCAAACTTGAATGCATGCATTATCTTTGTATACTTTACGTTTATAACACATATGCCTGGTTGTATGATTTTAGAAGAAGAAGAAGAAGACGTGAATAAAGGAAAAAACAAAAACATTATATTGTGACCGAGCGTCCTTTATGCGGCCACAAAAGATTTGTACACTTTTACCATATTCTACTGTGCATATAACTAGTCACAAATACAGAAGAATATAAACTGTACAACGCGTAGCCCTTGCCTCTAACGTTGGGTGAACAGCTCTACCCGACGTAGTCAGTTCGAACCCGAGCCAAAGACTCTATTTTATTTACAAAACAAAAACTATATACATGCAATTTCAAACAGGAAACCTAACAATGTTAACTAGTTAAGCCGCGAGATGAAAGTATCACTAATCCCTGGACAAAGGAATGGCACGGGATGTCAGTGGTCTTTGATATTTACCCGTCGACTTTACTTACATATAAAAACATAAAGTTACCTAATAGAATAAGATATGTACATTGAAATAAAAGAAGAATAGATGGTAAATTAACTCTAATTTACAGAAGGGCTTAATGGTCGAAATCTGTCCAGGGCAGATTTCTCCTGGTCAGAATATCATGATTTTTCATAAAAAAAACACTTCTCTACAAAAGTTACGGATAGACATTCGTGGTCATCTGATTTTATTAAGCATTATGGAATCTCAGATGCGAATATTATTTATGATTTTCAAACCCCTTAAGAAACGATTTAGAAGATCAATGAACATGCTTTCCCCTAACTGTATCAAACCAACGGGTAAAAGATTCTTAGATATTCAAAGTTCAAGACCATCTATTACTTTACAGCAAAGTAATGCCCGAAAAGTACTCATTGCAGGTACATTACTCATTCCAAATAGAATTTTAACTTTTTTGCTCACCTGGCTAGAACGGCCACGTGAGATATTACCATCTCTTGGCGTCGGTCGTCGTCGGTATCGTCGTAGGCGTCGGCGTCAACTTTACTACAAAAATCTTCTCCTCTGAAACCACCAGGGCACCAAACTTGGCCTGATTGGTTCTTCGGTGGTCGCCTTTCAAAATTGTGCCGGACACCACCACCCACCAACAAAGATGGCCGTCATTGCTAAAAATAGCAATTCCTTCAAATGGCTATAACTTCCTTATTTAAAGTCAGAATGTCTTCAAATTTGGTATGTAGAGCATTGTAATATATATTACGGGTTTTTAAATGAAAATTAAACTTTTACTCATTCTGGCATATTTATGCAAATAAGGCTTAATATGCGAAAAATATTCAAAAATATTGTCGGAAACCAGAAGCCCAATGAAAATTTGCCTTATATGTCCTCAGGTGTTTCCCTTTCAAAATTGTGTCGGACATCCCCACCCAACACTCAAGATGGCCGCCATTGCTAAAAAGAGAAATTTAGTCAAATGGCTAAAACTAATATATCTAAAGTCAGAATGTCAAAATTTGGTATGCAGAACTTAATTTCTGAGCTTTTAAATATATATTACGGGTTTTAATGATCATTGAGATTTTGTCAGTTCTGACAGATTTATGCAAATTAAGTTTGCATGAATATGCAAAAAACAAAAAAAAATCATTATTATAATGAAAATGTGCCTTATTAGTCCTTATAAACTGAAGACTTTTTTAGCAACTTCTGCTGGCCTTAGGCTTGCCAGATGAGCGATTCTGGCTCTTTAGAGTCTCTAGTTCATTTCTTCGTCGATCCAAGAAAAATTGACTGGTATTTCTATGCGCTTCCGTGGCACTCGGTGATCAACATATAAAAAAAAGCTACCGAAAGTACCGGGTATTTGTACATATAATCTAATTGGTGGCGGATTAAAAAAAAAGTAATTATGGCGGGTCATTTTTACAGTTTTTGTGGTTGCACGACTACTCTGCATGAGAAATGTTGCACTGAAAATATAACAAATTACGTTAAATTTCTACATTTCGTAAATCAAGCAGTCGCTATAATGATCCTGTTTGCAATAACAATGTTTCAATGAATAGAATGTTGAATTACTTATCCGATTATGGATTATTTCACTAACGATTTTAACGACAGAGCGTTCATCAATTATATCTTCTGAATTGGACACCAGTTGGCACCGGAAGCTTATTCTTTGGTTATTCTTATTCACCTGATCGCCGCTCCCCCTGGCTTTTAAGAGCCTTTTATCATTTATCCAAAACTTAAGATTCCTTCTTTTCACGAGTACCTATTTCCAGGAATTTATCGCTTTCTATCAAGTCGCGAGATCTCAACGTCAAGAAATAAAAATTTCGCGTTCTCAACCCGTTTCTGAAAGGCCGAAATAAAAACTTGTCTACCTATACAATTCTTGGCTGAGCAATTCATAATCTTGGATATAGGATTCGCGTATTGTGATTCCATTGATAACAAAACTGTCAGTTCAAATTATGGCGAAAATTTAAAATCTGCGAGGGTGCCGACTCGCGAAATTACGCGAAAATTTATTCCTCGCTTTTATTTAGGAATTAACAGTATTCAGCAAATTTGTACATATATATTGTTTCCCTATTAAGCTGACGTTAACCTAAGTACCCTGGTAACTGTGAATTTCTCATTACCTTTTGTAACTTGGCTAGAACTAATAATGTAAGTTTGCTGATCAAACTTGGAAAGTTTACTTATTAGAATCCTTAGGTTTGAGTATGACCTTCGGAAGGTAATAAAATGATACAAGTAAAAATGTAGAACGAAGAAGTCACAATAATCTAGAACAAATGCTTCCTATGGTGTCCGTTGTCTGGCATTCAATGTATGTTATTTGTTCAACTGATAAGTTGAACTTTTATGAGAGTTCGTTCAAAGCACTCTAAGCGGTCAGTAAAACTGGACAGGATGTTCATCGAAGTGGCCGTAATCACGTTAGCCCTTGTACAGGGCTCAGTAGCAGGGTGCTGTATTCCCGGCCAATGGGAGGGACTCGTCGCGATGAGCGGTGCCTACCACACAGAGAGCTCCTTTGGTACTATTGAGGTAGTGTATATTTTCTTTTATTATTTCTTTACATTTTATTTTCTATACTCTGCTATCATGAAAAAAGTCAAACAATTCTAATCGTTCCCCGACGAAGATGATGACTAGTCGATATTTCGATGTTGACCGGTTTAACGTGAAATATTACTCACTTCGTCACTGCAGATAACTTTTCGGTATTCCCTGGCATTATTCGGTTATATATCGGCAATTGCGATATCCCTATGTGAAGTATTATCTCGTCTACTTCCGATTCTTTAATGTTGATATTTACGTCTTCTTACGTTTACGTCAGAGAGAGAGAGAGACAGAGAGACAGAGAGAGACAGACAGAGAGAGAGAGAGAGACAGAGACAGAGAGAGAGAGAGAGAGGAGGAGGAGGAGGAAAAAAATCTGCGCTTAAGTGATAGGTCCACATACTGAGGGGTCCGAGGCTCAATACTCTGTCTACCTTTCAATATACTCATCAGTGTCCGTGGATTAAATTTCCAATGATTTAAGTCTAGTCACATGCAATTAAATCACATTGTTTTCGGGTGGTATTGAATCCTTTATAAAAGATGATATTAAATGAGGATAAGATGACCCAGAAAAGCATTGTGGCTTAGATTATCAAGTAAAGGGATAAAGAAATAATAATCACAATAATTTGTTTATATTTCCAGTACATGTCAGACAAAGCCTTTATAATTGTATCAAATTAGGATATTAGATATCAAAGAAGAGGGCAAGTAAAGAAATTGGCATCAAGGACAGAACCTGGTATAGTGTTGATTTCCGTTTATTGTTTCACCTCTAGTCTGTTGAAACAAAGAACAAAATGTGAGGATTTTTTTTCTTTATCTACTTTCAATCAAACTTTAATTTTTAATTAAGAGGCAATGAATAATCAGTCTGTTCGTCTGTGGGTAGTCCTTTTACTGTAGTAGGCGCTCAACATATCTTTGTCCACTTTTTGTTTGCTTCTTATTTAACACTCGGTTTAGTGAGAAGGATTGAATATTCTTAATCCACTTAAACTGGCGAGGAGTTTGTTTTTTTTTTTTTGCGTAATTGCCCAAAATAAATTACTCGAGTAAATAAAGATCTAGATTAATACACTGCACATATAACCTGAAATAAACCTAAACTATACAACAAAAACTATTAACTATTCTTAACATACACACGCGCGAAAATTTAGTGTAACGAATAATTGCAAAGCTACTTATTCACTAAAATAAAGTTGCTCGAACATTTCTGGATTTACAGTATTCAAGATGTAATAAAATATCAACTTTGTGCAGATTTCGGTCGAATTAATTCTTGTACCCCTTCCGCTGTTCACTCACGAGAGTTCCGTAAGCTTTAACTTATTTTCTAAAGGTTATTGCCAAAAAGAGAACTACTAGAGAAAACAAAGTCCTTTTCAAAGTTAATGGGGACATTTCTTTTTTCCTGATCCTGACCTGATCTCATTATGCAAATGTCTAACGTACAGGAAAGGGTATTCTGAATTTTACGTTAAAGGAAAGGGTATTCTGAATTTTAC
>JACSZP010063512.1:0-14407 GCA_016161895.1 Pinna nobilis
GCGGGTGCGGACATGTGTGTACATTTCAAATGAATAATGTTGATTCGATTTTGACGGATGATGGGTGCGGACGCAAAAAACGGATAAGTGTGAACGTGCCTTTAAGCTCATCTAAGGGTGAATGTAAAAAAGGGGTAATAATAAAAAGAACCTGCTTGATTTTACAGTAGATGTTATTGATATGCACCATTTTTTCTCATGAAATTCTGCCCTCTGATTGACTCACATAATTAACAAGGATATATTGAAACATTGTCATGGTGATTGGGATCAATAAAATGTCTGAATTGTATTTGCTTATTGTAACATTGTTTTTCGGCAAATGATTAACTATTCATTTTTACATAATGTATCTACTATATATATAAACAAAGTGCTTACACAGCACAGCTTAATATATACACTCTTTTAATCCATGCTGAAGTATCTTATATTTTGATGAAAGAAAGAAATCAGAAAATTGAGTTGCATTTAAACAACTGTAAGCATGTGGTATTAAGGAAATACACTATATATATATATGGTAAATAGATATTGCATGTCAGGTATAGAATTTCATTGTCTTATCAAAATATGTTTCTGTAGTTTTTACATTATACATTTGATTCTTCATGAAAGTGTAACCTTGTTTTTTTATATGTAATTTGCATGGTACAAGTAATTATATTGATATCCATGTAAGTAATTAATGTTTTTTTGTTTTTGAAGAGAAAAATATGACCTGTATTGAAATACGAGGAGCTATTGAAATCTTTATATGCATGTTTCCTTTTTAACTTTTTCAAGATAATGATTTATGTATAAAATTGTTGCAGTGAATTGCATTGAATCAAAGAAGAAAGGGTCTACGGTTAAAAGTGTATGAACTAATGTGGCAATTTACTTTTTGTTTGTAGCAGCGACAGCCAGCGCCACAACCCCCACCTCGACCACAATCATTGCACGACATTCCAAGACAATCTGCTTCCCTCACTTCTACAATTGTTCCGTTGTTGTCACAGGTAAGAAATAAAATATATACATTTGTTCCTCTGTAAGCCAATAAATTAGCAGCTTCACTTGAATAAAATAATAATAACTATAAATTTTGCTAATGCTCGGCACTAAAGGCCATGGAGTAGTGAGGGTTCTTTAATATGTCAACATCTACTCTGTCCCAGTAGGTGTTGGCCATTTGAAAAAAAAACTTGCTGCTCTGCAATTAATTTACGGCAACTTGTAACTGAGTGAATCTCTGTAAGATGCTAAATTGGTGTCTAAGACTGTCTTCTTAGACTCTTGAACTTGTTCGCAAAGTGAAGTTTTTTTCCGAATCTCTATAATAGCTACAGTACATGGTATGAAGTTGGAAAGCTATAATACATGTTAAGAAATTGGAAAGTTTGTTTTTTGTATTTTAAGTAAACCTTTTAATTATAACTTGCTGTGTATTGTAAGATATAATCTTCTGACATGTTTCTGCTTACAATCACAGCATGTAAACTGTGATTGTCACTGTAATAGATTCCTACTCAGACAGAAGTTTATGTCGGTATAAAACATTTGATAATTCACTATCATAATTTTCAGTTGAAAGATGACTATAGAGAAGATTACAGAAGAAGAGGTCATCCAGTGCAGAGAACAGAGGCTGTTGATGAACTAAGACATGCATTTGAGCTAGCAGAGCGATCATGTAATGGCATAGGAGATGATTTTGTAACAGGAGTCATTGGAAGGCTTGCCATGTTCACACTTGGGGAAACAGAGGTCAAAAGATCAGTTGAGAAAGTCAAAAGGTGACTTGATTGTATATTTACATGTCAAGAGGTAACGACATGATTCTGTACTTTAATGTTAATAGATGACAACATGACGGTACTTATGTGTTATGAGGTGACAACATGACTATTTAAGTGTTAAGAAGTGACAACATGACTGTTAAATGTTATGAGGTGACAACATGACTGTACTTAAAAGTTAAGAGGTGACAACATGATTGTACCTAAATGTTATGAGGTGACAACATGATTCTATACTTAAATGTGAAGAGGTGATAACATGACTGTACTTAATGTTAAGAGGTGACAGTCAACATGATTCTGTACTGGAGTGTTAAGAAGTGACAACATGACTGAACTTAAATGGTTAGAGGTGACAACATGATTCTGAACTTAAATGTTAACTGGTGACAGTCAACATAATTCTGTACTTCAATGTGAAGAGGTGACTACATGATTCTGTACTTAAATGTTAAGAGGTGACAGTAAACATGATTCTGTACTGGAGTGTTAAGAAGTGACAACATGACTGAACTTAAATGGTTAGAGGTGACAACATGACTGTTTTTAAATGTTAAGAGATGACACGATGACTCTTTATTTAAGTGTTCAGAGGTGACACCATGATTCTGAACTTAAATGTTAAGAGGTGACAGTCAACATGATTCTGTATTTAAATGTTAAGTGGTGACAACAAGACTGTTTTTAAATGTTAAGAGATGACACGATGACTCTTTATTTAAGTGTTCAGAGGTGACAGCATGATTCTGAACTTAAATGTTAAGAGGTGACAGTCAACATGATTCTGTATTTAAATGTTAAGAGGTGACAACATGACTGTTTTTAAATGTTAAGAGATGACACGATGACTCTTTATTTAAGTGTTCAGAGGTGACAGCATGATTCTGAACTTAAATGTTAAGAGGTGACATTCAACATGATTCTGTCTTTTTTAAATGTTAAGAGGTGACAACATGATGCCTAAATGTTAAATGATGACATGGTCATATACTTAAATGTTAAGAGCACACAGATGGTTATATTGCTTAATGCTAAAGATGCTTCATATTTACATGGTTACAACATGGTCATATACTTACAAGTTAAAAGGTGACAATGTGGTTATGATATAAATGTTGTTAGGTGACAATTTGATTTTAAACTTAGTTTTAAAACAATGACAATATGGTCTTCACAGAGTGTTCATTTCAATGTCCATCTTGTAAGGTCATGAGAGAGCTGTTCATTTCTACATAGTAAAGTGTTCCAGTCAAGTGCTCTTGTCAAGAGCAAGTGTTTAAGAGATTAACCTGTAGCTGTTGTATGATGTCACAAGTTCTTGTTTTGTGTTGCCTTTGCTAGAATGATGTGTAAATTATACATTGGATATAGAAGAATATAACATGGGTTATTGAAATTGTAGTTCAGCATTATATTAGAGTTATTGTGCAACTATAACAAAAATGGAGTAGGATATTCTGAAGTAATTTTAAGTTAATACTCAGTCATAAAGATGGTTTTTTTTTCTGCTTTCAGGCCTTCCTAGCAGATAAGTCTAAAGTTATGTTCAGGGACAAAACAGAAAAACTTCAGATTGATGTAGTATGAAGATTCATAGGGCAATGGGTCTTACTGACATTCCGTATAGCTGGTGGACAGCCTTATTTCATTTTTGTTATTGACAAAGACTGCTGCAGCAGCCAAACTTATATCTTCTGGAAAAGGAGGATGGCAATGACAGTATATGTATGATCAGAATAGATGTATGACTGTGAGATGTCTTCATGATAAAACTATCTTCTGTAAATCATGATTGTATGACAGGTGTCAAAAATGCTGCGTGTCTGTGATGTAAATAAGTAATTAGGACTGGTATGCAGAACTACAAGGAATGAAGGATATTCTTTGTACAAATTTATGGCAGCAGTTTGTCTGTTCACATCCTTACATTTCAGTGTCAGCTACTCTCTGCCAATTGAATGGACCAATATGCTTTGAAAGGCTTATAATAAACTATATTTGAAGGAGAACTTCAGTTTGATACTGTTGCATGTTTGGTACTGGTGTAATGTTGTCAAAAAAGCAACATGTTCCCACTTTTGATGAGGGGTTATATTTAAAATCCATCTGCTATATCTGTATTACCTAAATTACTTATATAATGGTCTCAAATCTGTGTGACTGATAGGTACAAGTTTTTCTCTACAAGTAGATATATTCTTCAACTAATGCTTTATATCTCTGTAATGTTATATTATTTATATCATAGTTAAATACCAAACATACTCTATTATCAACTATAATAGATCATTTTGAGGACTGTTTCATTGCTTATTTTGTAAACCTATAGAAATGACAGGCTATGCAAGTGTTGCTAGGAGAGTAAATCCTGGTGATGACCACCACAAGTGCATGAGATGTGTATGTTATGATCAGATTATGGTAACAAATTCTCACAAAAACACACAGGACTGAAATCAATTCTTATTGTTCACACAAACTGATTAAACAAATTTATAAGAATTTTTCCTGGTATATCATACTTTGTGCATAAAATTCCAGTTGGAGGTTCTGTATAATATGTATCCCTTACGGCTGAATGTTTATCAGATATATGCAGATGAATATCTCTATACTCTCAGATTGTAGATAGTATAATACAACATTATTAATGTCTCTCAGAATGGTTCCTATTGTAAGGACAAACTTGGTTTTTAATCTCCAATTGAATTTATTTTTGAGCTGTGCATCAAAACAGCATGTACTTGTACATACAATGGATTTGGGATCTGTTTTGGGGGAAATAGCACCAATAGGCCAAAATAGAATGTGATACAAATAGAAAAGATAACAACAATTTAGGTGTATTCCATGAATAAGTTGTTCGACACAAATTGAATGTTTGGTAATTTTCAAAATAACATGCTGGGATGTTCACGCCAGATCAAACTAGAGGTTTTTTTTTTTTCGTCTTGTTTGCTTCATTTTTTTTTTTGGGGGGGGGGGGGGGGNNGTGTACCTAAAATTGGGGAATCGCTCATGAAGTGTACCTTAAATTGGGGGGGGGGGGTATTTCTGAAGAGAATTTCGTTATTTTAACGTTATTAAGTTGAATATAATCATTCATTGATATGAGTATGGAATGTTAATTTTCACCTGTGTGTAAAAGACTGGCTTTCTGGGATCAGGCTTTACAGAGTCCCTAGAGGGTGAATCTTAGCCACTGGTTGGAATGGTACTACTACCTCATAGTGAATGATTATTTTTCTATTAGGGTCCAGATGTATGAAATAGGAGCATTTGATTTGTTAATAAGTTGTGTTCTTTCTATCTATGGTAGTCAAGAATCCAACAGTGAAAGTTAAACTATTGTGACATTAATTATAGTATCAGGGTGATCTACATTTCTGACATAATTATCAGTGTAAAGACCTAGTTTACCTGTGTGAGAATGCAGTGTGAGATTTTGTCTTACAATGTGAGTGACATCACAATACTTCTGATAGTAAATGTATGATGCCATGCCGTTAAAGTTTTTCTGTTTTCGTGCATAAATTGCAGGTAGTTGTCAAGCTTGGAAAGAAACTAATTTAAAAAAAAATTAAAAACATTATTCTTTGAGTTGAGTCAAAAGTGAAAAAAACAAATGAAAAAAAAAATTCATTATTGTAGGTATGGGATTGTAAAATTCCACCTGGGCCGGCCAAGATTTAATGTCTAAGGTTAGGCAAAGCTGCATCATAGGCAGTGACTCTTGTCTTCTTAAAGGAATATCACTATCCCACACCTACATGAATGAATTATGCGGTTTATCACATTATAGTATAACTTTGATGGATTCTATCTTACACTTGTGATTGTGCAAGAACATGATGTTAGTTTCAATCTTTTTAAAGGTTAAAGGTAGGGGGTTAGATCACTAGAATGGTTGTATGGAGGAGATTAATATAAGTAGGCCTACTTATTTATGATAAACTACAATAAGAGCAGATTTGGAAGGACATGTTTTATCCAGAACTGTTTTCATTGGTGGCTGATTCCTTTTGGTGCATGCTAATCTGCACATGTTGACAATCTTATTATAATTACATTCCCTTTTGGTACAAATTATGCTTACAATTATTCTATACAATAACTCGTATTGCAAGGAACTTCTTAAATGTTGTCCACATTTTGAAGTTATCAAAATTCTGTCTTGATATTATAAGATTTAGTTGGTAATTTTTCATGTTTTGTATCAAGTGTTGTTACAAGCCTAATAACTGTGATGAAAAGTAGAAATGCTGATATGATGCTTTGCATACTGTTTAATCATATTATGTAATGGACATATTTTATTCTGTTTTATTAGATATATTATAAGATATATATTTATGTACAGTAGTAGTATGTTACAAGACTTGTAAGATGATGGTGTTAATATGGTGATATAGTGAGAGGATAATTGGAATCAGTCTGAGTTTGCTGTACGTAGCAGTGTTATTCATGTCGGATTCCTAATGTGTAGGTGTACACATGATAATACAGTCAAACCTGTGTTTAGCAGCCACTTAAGAGATATCTAGCCAGTATGGTGCAGTATTTGCCAATATTTATTGGGCAGACTGAAGACTAACCTTGGATAGCACTGATTGTGTAGGTAAGGTGACTGCTAGGGCAGGTGTGGCCATTCATGTATGTGGATGCCTTCCTTTGTTATCCACACAACCATTCCATTCCCTGAGCTCACTATAATTTCTGTCACTATGTACACTAAAGGATTGGCCTTTGTATGTTACTTTCGTTTTGATATCCTGTCTTTATTCTTATATTCTCTTTGTCTGCTTTACGAGTCCTGGTCATATTTGCACCTATAGAATAATTTACTACAAATGGAATACAGTGGAGTCGGTCTATAACGAATCGGCTTAAAGCGAATTCAGTGCTGTAACGAAGAGAAAAAGAATCCCCGAAAACAATGACTATGTATCTATATACGTAGTTAATACTGATGCTTAAAAAGAAGGATGCCTAAAACAAAGTCAAAAGTCAATCCCCTTTGACTTCGTTATAGACCACCTCCACTGTAGTTTTGAATTGATTCCAATGAAATGTATAAGTATTGAAATTAAGTGCTACAGAGTGCTAGATATAACTATGTTCCTGATGTTGGCTTTTTAAAGTCCTTATTATTTTTATTTTTCATTTATTTACCTTCAAAATCAGTGTGTATACATATTATAAAGATATCTTATTTATATTGTTAAAAAAATCTCAAATTTACGAATTTGTTTTGTGCATTTTTTCTGATTTATCAGGAAATTTAATGTAATGAAATGCTTGTTTTATTCTAAAACTGGAAAAGGGAACAAATGTGGAAGCTCGGAAATGGAAAAAGTGAAATTTGTTGATGAATAACAATTTGATTCTTTACACAGGTAAATACAAAAAATCATTCCATAATGAGAAACCGAAGGAATAGGTATATCACTGCAATATATGGTTATAATCCTGGAGTTGAGATTGGTTTTACCTCAAATAAAGTACATTATTTATGTTCAAAAGAAGTGTGAAAATGAGATTATAGAATCAGGTCTGCATAAACTAAGGACAGATAATGTGATACTTGTTAAAGATGAGCTATTGTTTGACAACACCCTGTCTTTGGATGAAGATTCTCTGTTCATTGCTGAAAATACAAAGGAATTAGTGTGAATAAGATTTGCATGTGGCTATTATTTTGGTTTCCTGTAATATATTGTCAGTTTTTTTTTGCAGCCAAAGATTGATAAAGCCAGATTTCTGTTAGACTAAACTGTGAATATGAGTACCACACCTGAAGTTGATTCAGTCAGATATGGCAATAGACCGTTGTATTATACATGTATTTGTATCAAGCTTGTATCCATAGGTGGTTTGTTATCTTACAGCAGATATTTAAGCTGAACTAGTGATTGGCCTTCTAATCAACACTTGATGCATATCAAATTGTGTATTGTATTGTCCCAAAAAGGCGAAGAAATATTTCCCCCAAATTATTATTTTTGTACAAATGTTTGGAAAAGAATGTTTGATTTGAAGATTGAATGAACTGACTTGTATTATGATTGGGACTGACTGTAATATGTACATAATTGTGTGTAGATGTGTAATAGTAACGAGAGAGTGTACAAATGTAAAGCATTTTTTATTCTTCAACAAACAGATTATATTGTTTAATTTATAATATTCATGATGTACTAAACTATTCTGTTATTTCCCTATATGTATATCCAAAATAACAATCATTTGTATAGTCAGTGTGACACAGAGACCTTGAACTTATTGAAGTATGAATATGATATGTAATTACCATCATTATGCTGGAGGATGTATAACAATTGAAAAATAATACATATGTATATAAAACTTGGGATTACCAGTGGTGAGCGAGTTTTTGTGGAATCTTTTCATACACTGCCGAAAATAAGTATTTCAGAAATGTATATTGTAAAAGTCTGCTACAGGTGATTGTGGTGTTAGTGGTGTTAATCATTTGGCACTACCTGTTTAGACATTATTTCTTAAATTCTTGATATCATTTGTGATGTTTATTTTTATCACAGAAGGCTAGGCCTTCCTCTTTTAATGTATCTTATCAATATAATACTGTTCTCTCGTGGAGAAGGCTAAGTTTTCCTCAGTGTGTAACCTATCCAGCCTTAAGGAGGTTTAACATATCAAGCTTTCTGTGTCATATTGGCCTCATCAATCGTTCGTTATATTACGTTTGTACAAATTACATTCTAGCTCCTCAGATTAAAATCATTTCCATATCAGGGCGACACTTCGTACAAAATAAAAACAAAACAAAACACACATGTTGTTTAACTTTCTTTTTATGCCATGATTATTGTAGCATGTTTGTTTACCTCACATTTGCATGATTCTGTCTTTGAAATAGACATGTGAATAAATTACCTGACAATCATAAGGCAATCAGGTGCAACTTCAAAAGACTGCAAAAACTACATTTTACTAATTATTATTTTCAACATCTTGGCTATTTACAGTATCTCAATACATGTTCTGTAGTTTACATTAACAGGTCAAGAACCATTGAGTGGCAATGATGAATTATCAAAGACTGCAAAGATCTATTAGGGTTTTTTTCCCCAGCATCAACGTAAAAGTCTTTAGAATATTTCAACTCGAGCAGAAGCTATCTGTCAAAGGCTGCATCTGAAAATGCAATCCATTAAGTTCGAATCTTTAATTTCATTTACCAAAATTTAGAAACTTTGAATTACTTGGAGAAGTGGTTACTCACTATTGCTAACGGCCTGACATAGATGTCTATATTTTATTGCATATTCCAGAGTGCTTTAGTCCGATCTATTTTTAGGAAGACATGAGAATTGAATTGTCAATTGAAGTTGACTAGTCAGTGACAAGAGGTGCTTTTGAAAAAGTTTTTATTTATCTAGACCCTGAATTTCAATTGGGATGAAAAGAGGGTAACTTTTCTCGTATCAAATTAAATGGTCATGCGCTGGACACTTATGTCCTTTATATGGTTTCGTGACTTTTATTATAACTTAAACGTTTGATAGATATTTGGTAACGTCTGCATATAAGTGAAAGATTTTTCAGTGGGATGTCGCAGAGAATTAAGTTTGACAAAATGTTTCAATCATATAGCAAAGCTTAAACGATGTCCCATTGTCTGGCGTTCGTTTGTCTAATCGTAAACAAATTATCTCTTTGCTCTTTAAACAATACAACATAATCATTTCAAAACCTAATTGCTCAACAAAACATGTAGTTGACCTAAAATGAAATACTCTTTTCCCAAAATGTTCTGCCACCTGGCCTGTATCAAGTGGTGGACGACAGTAACATTGTTGTCTTCATGTGTTCACATCCGTATTGTGAATAGTTTCATTGCAAAAATCAATGATATTAAATATTAATGGTATACTTTTGCAATGGAACTATTCATGATACAGATGTGAAAATATGTAGACAACAATGTTACTGTCGTCCACCACTTGATAAAGGCCAGGTGGCCGAGCATTTAGGGATAAAGAGTATGTGATTTATTTTATTTGAATAAGAATACTTCCCTTTGGGAGAAATCGAATTTTATGTAAAACGAAATAGACTTGTCCTATCAATAAGTTCCAGATAAAACAGACAAATCTTAACGTTACTCCTCCTGTTCCGCAAGTCATATAAACTTTGTACAAGGTAACACTAATGTATTCAAGATAATGTCTTACTGGTCTGACATGAAATTCAATCTGGGTGGAATACCAGGAACCATTTCTTTTACAATCAAATTACTGTATAAATGCAATCTTGTTATCGCTACTCCTCATAATTTTATTTTGACTTTGGACTTCATTAATTCGAATTAAAATCGCACCTCCTAAGACTTGTTAAGGACATTTTTATATAGTTCTTGTTTATCCCCGTATTCTTGTTATTGATCTTAATTTTGGATTCATTGGTTGGTTGTATTGTTGTTTAATATCTCGCTCCAGAATCTTTCACTTGTATAGCGGCGTCACCGTATGCCGGTGAAAGGCTATGGATTTAGCCTATGCACTGCACTTACGTTCATTAAGCAGGGAGGGCTCCTTACACGGGACCTCGATTTTCACCGTCTTATCAGAAGAACAGGAAATCAGCCCAGCTCGCACCGCGGATTTGAATCCACGACCTGAAGATCAGGAGGCAGACACGCTAAAACAAGGAGCCGCTACGACTCTCCTTTATCCATGTGTAGGCCTACATGTATNNTTAACTAACTCGAGTTGGATAAACATGATAATCAATCCAAACTTGTTGTGTAATCTCTAGTTAATTTCCATAGTCAAAAATTGTTAACTCTAAATCAAAAAGTTTCCAGTAAGAGAAATAGTATTCTAAAGTGTATTATATACCACATTAGGTCTGTTCATGTATTACTAGCATTGATAGCTCAAGTAAATCCCACCGGGATGGTTTATAAAAATGGAAAATATATGTACCAAATAACATGGGCGTGTACAGGTGTACCGCGCTACCCAGTAGGTATGTATTGAGTTAAGTTATAGTTCAAGTTCACGAAAAATCACGATATTCGTAAGACAAGGAAGTGACGATCTTGGTGTCTCGCTGTTAGCAGGCTGTTCAAATGTTTAATCGTGCGGATTTCCATACATAAATTTGAATAAGGTGAGTCATCCAATAAATATTGCACCTATACAGAATGACATGTCTAAATATGTAATGTTTTGAAGTGTCTACTAGTAAGAAAACTAGTGCACGCCCTGTCGAAGTGTATTGATTTTAGATACTTGAACGTCGATGTTAAATATTATCGTGCGTCACCAGTGAAATACTTTAGATAAAGAACGTCTTTTATGATACAGGTAAGTTAATTTCATTATGTCAAAACAACTTGTATATTTTCTTGCTTCTAAGCTGATTATTATTTCAGAAAATTAGTTTCATGATATTGAAAACGGGGCCACAAACGGACAACTTGTTTCCATCCCTTTGAAGTTACGAAATACCCGAGTAAGAATTAACACATGATTGAATAGCAAAGAACTGTAACCATTTTCCTTAAGTTTTTTTTTCTGTCGTCGGGCATTTAAAATCTGACCCCAGCCTTCTTCTGAATATGGAAGAGAACCGAAATATCTATGATAACTAAACGATAGGAAGTGTGGTCTGTACGTTGTACGGGCTTGAAGGTTGCTACCACAACCTACAAAAGACGTACAGTAGATTATAAACATTTACTTTACATGTTATGACCTAACAATCATATGGTGGTATCATGTTTTGCGGGAGAGAGGAAATTCGACAACGAAGCATCCATGCGCGGATCTAGAGGGGCCCCCCCCACTGGAATTTGCAAAATATATACCAAAAATTGGTCAATTATGTGCAGATTTTAATTTTAACAGGGTTAAGTTATTCCTTTTTACAAATTGGACCCCCCCCCCTGGAAAACATCGACTCCATGGGGAAACAAATTCCTTGATCCGCGCATGGAATCCGAGTAGAAACCGCCACTGAAAGTAAAATGTAAAACTCTCAACTATTAAATACAACCAGAGGATGGTAGCTAGCTTTTTACATCCTAGAAAAGTCAGCGCCACTCCGCGGTTGGTCGTCCCAATCCTTCGGATGAGACAGTAAAAACCGAGGTCCCGTGTCACAGTAGGTGTTGGCACGTTAAAGAACCCTCCGTGTTCTACGGCCAGCAGTGCCGAGCACAGGCAAAATTTGTAGCCCTTCACCGGCACACGGTGACGTCTCCATATGAGTGAAATATTCTTGAGTGGGACGTTAAACAACAATACCATACCATACCATGCATCCAAGATAATGCTCTGATCACTACTGAACAGAGGTTTCATGATTTCTTTGTTATACGGACCCTACAGAGAGATCCGGATATATTGAAAGGGAAATTTCTTTCAAATGCATAAGGGTTTCAATATAAGTGGGTTAAAATAGCAATAGGGATTTCGATACATCAGGGTTCAATATAAATGGGTTCCTCTGTAATTGGTTTAAAGATATTGATACAGTATGCACTTACATTATGTACAGTGACATATCAGTATTAATACATGCACGTCTATGGCCAAATGTCAAATCAATGATTAAATCTTACTGAGATATAGATATAAATTGACCTTCGTTTAAATATGGTAACTCGTCTCCATTTCTTTGAAGTTACGAAATACCCAAGTAAGAATTAACACATGGTTGAATAGCTAAGAACTGTAACAATTTTCCTTAAGTTTTTTTTTCTGTCGTCGGAGATTTAAAATCTGACCCAAGCCTTCTTCTGAATATGGAAGAGAACCGAAATATCCATGATAACTAAACGATAGGAAGTGTGGTCTGTACGTTGTACGGGCTTGAAGGTTGCTACCACAACCTACAAAAGATG
The DNA here is from genome assembly GCA_016161895.1 of Pinna nobilis. Lineage (NCBI taxonomy): Eukaryota > Metazoa > Mollusca > Bivalvia > Pterioida > Pinnidae > Pinna > Pinna nobilis. The sequence continues at coordinate 12,679 of JACSZP010063512.1, forward strand.
TACAGTAGATTATAAACATTTACTTTACATGTTATGACCTAACAACCATATGGTGGTATCATGTTTTGCGGGAGAGAGGAAATTCGACAACGAAGCATATATAGAGTTTCAAAATTCGGAAAGGTTCCAGTATTTAAAAGATAGTTTAAATACTTTCTAGACTAGTGTCTATGTTTCTGGTACCCAAAACAAAAGTATGTATACAAACATCTGGTATTGTACCACAAAACGGAGATCAGTGATATCATTATGATGTGATAAATTTATACAAACATGTCGCATTTGGCAATATAATATATTGTCAAGTTTATCAATCACTCTAAAGTTCGTGATAATTTTGATAATTACCATACGCACACGTAACTACATCTTTGACATTTTATACACGAATACTAATTATTGGATTATATAATTTCATAACATAACTCTTCCTCTCCCTTGGGACATGAGGCATACAGCTTCTGACTCACAAAATAAACTTTTGATCGAATATTTTACACTTGTCGTCTTCGTGTATTTGTAGTAGTTTGTACGAGAAGTCTGTCTTCTACTTTAATAGAGCGCTTCCCTGGATCAATATTAAATTTGATGGGTTTAATGCATCTATTTTTAGTAGTACCTGGTATACATCTTTTAGATTTTATCAAGGTTTTAGAGAATTATCAGTGGGAGACATTCAGGTAGAGTGATCTGCCAAATGTGTCGGTTAGGTCAATCTTGATACTACATTGTATTTGAATGATTTCCATATCTGAGGACTGCTTCTTAAATTGCAGGCAGATAGCTAGAGTTGGAAGGTAAGTTTTATCTATAGGCCCTATTATGGAACGATTTCTACTTGTAAAGTTTTTAATAAGTAAAGGTTATGTTTCGATTTCATTTCAGTTGCATACGCTGAAAAAAACCACCCCGGAATATGTCAACCTAAGTCTAAGTAATTAAGAAGAGACAACCAGATATGCTTCATTAGATAGCCAGATTTGACTTTATCTTTGACCTGATGAAATTTATTTTCAAAACTTTCATAGCCGACTCGTATTTGCTGCAATAACTTAATGCATACTTCAACCGCTCTGTGTCCGACAGCTAAAACGAGCAACAACTTAATTTCTTTCAATACAGAGATACCAGACAACAAATTATTATTCGTCCAACAGACAATTTACAAATCAGGTAACACTGTAGGAATAATAAGGAAACTAAGACCTCTGAAGAAACAGAGGAGAGATCAGGTGACATGGAGCGATTAGCATTTTCTATTGACATTGCCGCCCTGAGTTCGCAGAAAAATTCATGAAATGAATGAGGAATGGAGCATTGTGTCCACACATTTTTAAGAGCACTTTATCACAACTTGGCCCAAATTATATTAAAGACAAATAACCCATTCCCCTTTTGTTTCTTTTTTTTGTGTTAAAGTTTGGAGATTCTATTTTAAAACAGCGGATGCATATACATGTGTTTGATATTTAGAGGCTCGTGTTTGTATTATATTTGCAAAATGTCTCATGAACTACTGTATGGTAACTAAGTAGGCCTACCTGGTTATTTTCTGTTGAAGTGTTGAGTTAGTTCACATATATAATGGCTGAAACCGGTATTTGCAGTCACTTCCGCAGAATGGTAAATGCGTTTGAGTTAAGAGAGACCCCATCATCATCATATATCAGAATTTGTTTCAATATTATTTTCATGTCTCTGTTATGGACATTTTATTCTTTTTTTTTTT
>JACSZP010063514.1:4292-14595 GCA_016161895.1 Pinna nobilis
CTGCGGGAATCGAACCCGGACCCCTCGGCTCGAAGTCGAACACGCTCACTACTCGGCCACGGAGGCCCCCACTTATGGTTGTAAAGCAGGGATTTCTTTAACGTGCCAACACCTATTGTGACACGAGACCTCGGTTTTTATTGTTTTATCCGAAAAACTTTTCGATTCGAAGTCGAACACGCTAACCACTAGGCCGCGGCGACTCAATAATTTTTTCACCACATAAAAAATTCAGAGGAGGGTCGGTTAGAGTTTGGAGGGGTCATGAAATATAAGCTGTTTTCCTCGTAATTTTTTAAATTCAATATAATTTGAAATTCTGTGGCTCCATGCATGAACTTGATAACTCATATTGCCATCAAAAGTGAAATATACATGTAGTTTTCAGACCACTTGTCATTATAAATTACATAAATAATCTGATCATGATTGGCTATGAAATGATACAGGCAATATTAGACCCCAATGAAGTTACAAAACATTACTATCGTACTTGTATTTAAATCTCTGTTTTACGTACTTGTATTTAAATCTCTGTTTTACATAAATGTGGGTTATCAGCTTCTTGCATGGGGCCACATAATTTTTAAAAACAACCCCTCGTCTTCGTCTTTTTTCTGTCGAACTGGTGAACCTTTAGACTTGTGGGACTTCGGGCTAGTGTGAGAGGACCCCATTTAGAAACAAGCGAACCAAAAAGTTAAGATAATGTTAGTAATTATCATCGTTATGAGAACTTTATAGATTTTATGGACATTAGCCTAGAGTCTATATGTTCAAACTATATTTATGTGTTTTACTATAAATGATATCATATGTAGGACCTATAGATCTATTATTTCGTTAAGTATACATTATGTCTCCAGTAAAGAAGACAATTTATGTATTGGATAGCCTATCAATTTTGATACGATAAATGAATATTTACATTCATTTAAATTAAACAGATAAGTAAACATATTAAAATGCATAACAGCTTTTTAAATCTTTTTATCTCAGTAAATCAATAAGTCCTTGAGTAAATGTACTACATTATCGTGAATGTCAGTCTGTTTTAAGCCAATGACTAATGTTCTATTTTTAGCAACATGGAAACTAGATAGAAAATAGTATTATTAGATCTCTGTAATTTCCAAGTATGATAAAGCGAAAGCAAATAATATCAATGTAGTGGATGGAAGGATAATTTCAATGGATACAAGTAATTCTACGTCTCCTTGTAGATCCAGCCTAAATACGGGATTGTGTACCTGTTGTACAGGTAGATCTGGAATCAGCGGAACGGAAGCCGTATTATTGTCATCGTCAGGTAACATACGGAGTGAACTGAGATTCCCCAACTATTCCTGTGCCAGGGTACGGTTACAAACATTTAGTGGGTGGATCAAACCACAGAGTCCCGAGTCTATGGTGGCAGCAGGGTTTTACTTCACAAGTAAGTATTCAGTTAGGTTGTTACCCGAAGTTTTTTTCATTCGTAATTGTCTGTGCACGGTCCAGTTTTCTTCTGAAAACTTACTTCCTATTAGCATCCGGATTACTTCCAGAATGAGTTAGGTAGAAATTCTTACTTTAATCGGAATTTACCTAAATTAGAAATTAAAGTAGATAGTGCTGTGCTGGAATCATTAAAGTGAACACTTAGTCAATATAACGAACAGCACACTTGCCAACCTTAAACTATTTCAGTATCATGGTGAATGCTATTCTTTTAAAACTATAAATTAAAAGGAAACTTTTAATTTTCCATGCGGGAAACATACTTTTTTCATGAGAAGCTATCAAAATTTGCATGAAATTAGGGAGTCTCCGTATTTATTGGAGAGACTTGGGAAGTGTGTATAATAGCCGTTAGTTAGGGCCTAGTGCCCGAATATCGGAATAATATTAGAAACCATCCCTCTGTCCCTCTTTCACATTTACAAATTGTTGCAATATACATGTATTTAATTTGTTGTCGTAATGGTATTTGAGTTAATTACATATCTCTTGACTAATGCTATGGACTTCTCGCTCTGCCTTAAGGGGTTTGAGATCGACTCGAGATCATGACAGACGTACGACGTTAAAGAAATAGCTACGTGTTCGCTTGCTAAGCGCTTAGAATTGAATCCTTCGGCTCGTTCTAATTGAACCTTCAAAAGTGAAGTTGGGGGATGTCAAACATCACTTACACAATATCAATTAAAATGTACATAATATTATATCCCTTGTTCTTTTGTATATTATAGATCGTGCCGACGCTGTGAGGTGCTTTGTGTGTGGCATAGGGCTACAGAATTGGGATCCAGAGGATGACCCTTTTGTTGAGCATGCGCGATGGGCAGAAGAGTGCAGATATATTTTGATAGTAAAAGGTCAAGAGTTTATAGATCTGGTCCAGGAGGCAGTTCATAATTATGTAAGTTTGGGATTCTAGTTTTTGTAACTAAACAAGGAAACGAAATAAATATGGTGTATTATTGTTTGATTCTTGATATTCTAAATTCTTGGCACAAGATCAGGCAAGAACCGAGTCTATGTTCAAAACATATGAAATTGTCTTATTTACTTTTATGATATGAAGCAAACCTTTGGTGTTGGGAGCCCTTGGTCATGGGGAGGGATCTGTAGGTAAAATGCTCATTGATTTTTTGTAACATATGTATAAATGTATGTAGGTGAAAAAAGGAAAGAGAATATTGTTTCAGTGTGTATATTTATTATCAATGGTGCAGGAAGATTTAAAAATTCTAATAGAAATTGTTCTCGGTTTACTCGGTTGTTTAGAAAATCAACTACATTGTATTTTATGAGTGGCCATTCAACCCTTAACCAACACACTATATTTTCTAGATCCATTGCTGGCTTTGGGAATGTTCAGTTATTAATTATCTAATTAATACTGTATTACTGCTAGGATTTTATACAAGAATATATGAAATTTGCATGTTCTAAATAGCATCGAGATGATGCTAGATTCAGTAAATTTGATCTTTGTTTAGGACTAAATTCTATGCAGTTAAAGTTATGTTAATCACGGTGTGGACTACTGTCTGTACAGGATCTCAGTTTTAATTATTGTTCTATATTTACATGTATTCACAAATCTTCCATTGTTTCAAGGAACGGCATTCTATTTACATAAAATTAATCAGATCTCTGACATAAGCATCTAAAAATATATATACTGTATAAATACGACCCACAGGCATTTAAGTACACTTTACCGTTCATACCTACTGATTAATTTCTCTTAGATGAATTTCTATATTTAGTGGCGAGTTGCATATCGGAATTTCCTTTGTCTATTTATAGCCTCCCTATAGAAACGAATATAAAATTTATGAAATAAAACGATATGAATAAAGACAGAGACATATAATACACTACAGCCATACATGTCTCTGATAATTAAGGACTAGAATAAAATGCATGTCATTTACCCAAAACAACGGGCAAGGTTTTTTTTATAACTGTTCTGTTCAAAGATAACCACTGCTCTATGCAGACAGCAGAATTGATCACTATATACTTAAGTGTTCTACACACCAACAAATATGCGTAAAAGTAGGCCTACATGCGTACAAAAGGTCGTCACATACACAGACCGTTCGAGGCACTATATACTTGTAAATATGTAGTCTAATCTGCCTTAGCGACCCTCTGAATAAAATGATTACTTGTCTTCTGTGACCTAAATGCATGGCTCCCAAAATGGCGTTTCTATATAAGTCACCTGAATTAAGATACCACCTATCATATGTGACATTTTTTGCTCCTTCTCCTTGGCTATTTTTTTAAAATAGGTAAGGATGTATACATGCAAGCCGAAGTGTTCGATTTATCTGCCCTTGACGTGTCATAAAAGGTGCTTAATACATGCATGCATTTGAATTCATAAATTAACAAAATCGTGCAAAAAGAGATATCACAACCTTATGATCTCTATATAGGATTTTCTATACTAGAAATGACAAATCTTTAGACACACCTCATAAAAACTTGCTTCCTAAGTCACCTGAAAGCAGTACACGGTGTATGATAACTTACTAGATACATTGTAAGACAGTAGTCATGAGCCACTAGTCCATTTAGGAAGTCAAAATAGTTGTCATACGAAGGGAAGATTCCATAAATGAGAGTTGCCAGGTGAAAACAGTTTACCAAGGTAAATATATAATTCAGACATGGGCAGAAATGTTCATTACAAGTTACTCATTGCTACTGTGCTTCGACTGTATAAGTGATTATATGACTCTCAAACAATATCCTTATTTCTTTATATCAGGAAGAATCGGAGCAAATTGCCTCCGAACCGGATGTGTCACATCTACAGTCAAATCTACAGCAATTGGAAGTTGACTCCCCCTTTGCAGCAAAAGCAGGTACTTGATAAGCTAACTAGGTCTTAGAGTTATTAACTATTGTCATTGCATTACGTCTGGCTTCGCTATAGGCTCACGATGAAAATTGTATCGTAAATCACCATGCTATATGAATACAAAATTGACCTGACAAATGATTACATGAATGTTGAGTCAATACCGAACACGAACCCTGGAACACAACAACAACGAAAAAAAAGCCCTAAATGACAAAACGAATACAAAAAAAAAAGTTAACACAGTTTTTTTCTCAGTTATACACGGCTCTTCTCTAGTCGAAAGATCCCCACAGTAAACATGTAAATATAAACATATAATTGGCATGAAATTGGTATCTCTTGGAAACGCGGAAGCATCCAATTTTGAAAGCCAATACATTTTGTTTGTTTGAGAGAAGTTCAATAAAATTTGTAATTAATTTGCAATACTGTAGCCTACTGTGGCCTAAGCAATTATGCATTTTACTCTAATTCAACACGATAACGTTTCAGTGAATAATACATATATGTGAATCTCTCTAAATGTTATATTATGTTTTCAGGAGGGGTACATTCCGCTGGCTCAGATACTTATCCAGAGTCCACACTGAGAGAGCATCCATTACTTACAACAGCTGCGCAGAGCGTCTTAGAAATGGGATATTTACCAAAATACATCAAAATAGCGCTGGACCGTGTGCTAGAGTCGAAAGGTAAGATTCAAACATCCATTTCATTTGTAGTAACTTTTTAGATTTTGGAAAACTAAGATGGTTCATTAATTTGAGAATTTTGTTTAGACTGTCCAGAAACATTTTCTGTTGAAGTTGCAGAACCATTTACCGAGAAAAAACCAAAACAAAACAAAAAAAACCCGGAAACTACCTTTTCAAGTGTATGGCACAATGAGGACCATGTAGAACTGTTTAAACTTGAAAAACAAATTAGGAAACCGAATGACAACAGGTGTCGGGGGAAGGCATAATCTGCTTTTAGCAAAATATCCGAGAACCTATTCTTTTTTTCCTTATTTCATATATTTATCACGTCTGTAACGGTATATACTATTCACTTCACAAGTAAATGTGTTGTGACTCCGTTTAAGAATGTTTGTAGATTGGAAGGTCATGGTTCAATCCTTGGTGCATGAAGCGACAGCCATCTCCTACCTTAAGATGAGACAGTTAAAACGGATGTCCAGTGTCACAGTAGCTGTCGACACGTTAAATATACTTCTCAATAACTAAACAAGCTCAAATTTAAAGCCTTTCGTTGGCGTTCGTTGTCGTCCGAATTGGTCATATATATATACAATATTGAGTTGGACTTTCAGCAGCAACAACAATGAATAAAAGAATTGGGGGGGGGGGGGTGAATTAGTGAATTATTTTCATATTGATGTTATTGGCCATAAAAAAACCATTCCATACAATGCATGCCAGTCTTGAGAATTATGCAAGCGAAAAAAAGGCTTTCATATTTCTATTGTGTATGTCTCCTAACAAGGCTTTCCTTGATACTAATATGGTGACATTGTGACTTTGACCTTGACGTTTGATCTTTTGTGTTATAAACAACTTTGCTGCCGTACGGATCTTATGTGTTAAAAACATACCCATGTGTGCCATAGAGTACATCAACTAAGAAAAAAAAATAAATGTAAGAGAATTCATTTCAACATTTGTAACATTATACATGTACAAGCAAACATGCATAAAAATATACGATTTTTTCTATCAAAATGCTGTTTTTATTTAAAGGTTGGGACAGTCTAACTGGTGAAATTATAATGGAAGAGATCTTCATAATGGAGGAGAGGGGAGAGATACAATCATCTCCATCATCGTGTTTGACCACATCATCGTCATCATATTCAAACTTCACCTCTCCTGACGGTATTATATATATCTACAGTATATATATTCACAAGTACTTTCTAGATAATTTCATAATGTATCCAAATACCGTACTGTATACAAGTTTATTCTCGCTCTAAATCACTTGCAAATATTTTCGTCCCATTTAAAATTCGCTCAGCCTCGCCATAACCCTGATCAAGAAAAAACCTTTTTTGTATTCGCTCAGTTTTGAATTCGCCTATTGACCATGAGGGCGAAAGGGGCGACAATAAAACGGTGAAAACAGTACGTAACCTCGCAGGCATGGTATCTAAAATAGTAAAGGGAGAAAATTTGTCAGAGTACGTACGGGAGACTGGAGGTATCTCCTCGGGTGCATTTGTTACCCCTTCTTTAACCAATACCAAAAAAAAAAAAAAAAACCAAAAAAAAAAAATACTATACTATTTTACATCATGATTGTCACTATCGAGTATAGCATATATGCAATTGAAATATAACTGTCCAATACCTAGTTGTAAGTAGGGGTATCATAATTTACGATTCACTGTTAACATTTCGCAGATTTACTCATTTACTGTGAAAAGTTTGCAAATTTACGCTCAGTATAGTGACTTTGTTTTCTAATGAATTGTTGTCTTAATTTGTTTTCTGTTGACTATTTACTGACGCCTTAACATTTCTTTTACAGATATGAAAAGGAAAATTGAAGAAGAAAATCAGAAAATAAAAGACACAACACTCTGCAAAATATGCTGTGAAGACGTTGTGAAAATCGTGTTCGTTCCTTGTTCTCACTTAGTGTGCTGTGCTCAGTGTTCTCCGGCGATGAAAACTTGTCCGTTATGTCGGACTCTCATAAAAGGACGAATACGAGTCAGCTGGACGTGATCATATTTTCAGACCATCTCTTATATAATGGAGGGTTTGCGTGCTTCCATGGTCAGCGTGTTTGCCTTCTGACCATAGGGTTTGGGTTCGAATCCGCGGCACAGACTCAGCTGGCTTTTCCCTATCATTCTAACGAAACAGAAATAACCCGGTTCCTGTGTCGCAGTAGGTGTCGCCACGTTAAAGAACCCTCACTACTCCATTGCCACAAGTGTAGAGCATGGGCCAAATTAACGTACACTTCACGTGTATACCGTGGCGTCTCCATATGAGTGAAAGATTGATGAGTGGGACATTAAACGGCAACACAACCAAATAATGGGCGGTAGTGACGACACCAACTTATAACAAATACCACAACCTCCATCTGAAATAAAAAGGATGTATTTGCCACTATATTTGCGGAAAATATGATAGTATCACGACAGCTTAACTATTCTACTCTAGTGTAAATAGTTATAAAACGAATGAAAACTTGAGCATAAACTTTAAATGTCTTCAGCTAAGATTGATTTTTTTTACCAATTTTGAATCTTGCGTATTTATTTGTTTTGTTTGCCATGTAGCTTAATATATGTTATGCTTTACATGATAAGTAAAGCATACTGAAAGTACTAGCAAGCATATCTGTGATAAAATATATACATAAACAATATGGGGATGAATGCCGTAATTGTGTGTATAATGAGGAGCCAAAGTTTGAAGTTATATAGTATTTAGAGTTTATTTCATTGAATAAAGGGATTATTCATTTGATTTTGATTTTATCTATTTATTCAGATACAAACTGACACAAGTAGAATTACTGATACTAGAACGTTGTTTTAGCTTTATTTCGATCGAAAGTTGTTATAACCTTCAGTTAATATTTTAACGATAAGTACGATATCATGTAAGGATAAATGCAAAGTTATTTTTTTTATTTGAAGCAGAAATAATGTACTAAGATCTATGCACTAATAGTATAGAATTTTATATACAAATTATACCAATTTAAGGAATATTCACATTCTTGTTCTTTTGAAATTATATAAAGAACAGAAAAGTGAAAAAAAAATGTATACATACGTCACAAATGCTTACAAATGACCTTTACCTAATGATCTATTCAAATTTTAATTTTTTAAAGGATATAACCGCTTATGTGGCTATGCTTGCTTTTCTTTTTGCATTGACTAGTAATAATTTTGCATGTTCATTTTCTTGATTAAAGAAGGAGAATTATAAAGTCAAAGTAGAATATTTTCCATCACAAAATAAAAACTAAATCAAAACCTGATGCGGAAGTTGTTATCAATTGTTCTTTTATTATCAACTGTATCATTAAGAATGTAAGAAACGTTGGGATACGATATTTCTAACTACATGTAATAACTGAAATATTAGTCTATATAGTATTATCAAAGATACAATTTGGTTCATTGCATATTTTGTCTATCTGGATATAACTTTTACGGAACAATTTAACGAAATTATAACTTAAAAACGTTACTTCAAGCAGTGGGTGTTTGCCATTTGTTATTCTTGTATTTAAAGTCGGTGAGATTTCTTTAGTAGAAAATTTAGGCACTAGTTTGTTGTAGATTCCAATTAAGTTCAACAGTCAATTCAAGGTCTATTTTTTTCAACCATTTTTATTTACATTACCATTTAAGACCCAAGCTTAAACGTTTCGATACGTATTATTCATACCTAATATACTTTCAAGTAAATATAATAAGTAGACAAAATATGAGTTGTTGCCGTGTTCGACTGCGAATCGAAGGATCCGGGGTTCGAATCCGCGCAGCGCCACAATACGGTTGGTCGTCCCTGTCTTTCGGATGAAAAAGTAAAAATCGAGGCCCCGTGTCACAGAAGGTGTTGGCACGTTAAAGAACCCTCCCTGCTCTATGGGGATAAATGCCGAGCATAGGCAAAATTTGTCGCCCTTCACCGGCACACGGTGACTTCTCCATATGAGTGAAATATTCTTGAGTGGGACGTCAAACAACAATACAACAACAACAACAGTATTTTTCGATTTAAGCATAATAGCATTATTGATCTGGCTTGTTAGTTTTTTTTTCTGTTGGGGGAGCGAGTAATGAAAAAATGTGAATACTAGAAAAAAAAGTATACCGAACTTTTGGACTGCGTGTCGACTAGTCCCTGCCCGGTTATGTTGATTTTACGCCATACCTGGTACTAAATCTCCTTGGTGACGAAACGTCCTGGCACGTCCTAGCAATGAATCGACATCAAAGCAACTTAAATGATGTGGCTAATGTTGAAGTTCTAAATCATGATATCGAGATAATAAATACTATCTTTTATTTTTAAAGTTCTTGTATTTCACTTTTTATTTGTACCATACGGGACATATTTCCGAATTTTTTCCGAATTTGAAATATATGCCAGATCAATCAAATTCATCTTTGAAATTTTACACATTCTGACTTTATAAAAGTAAATAATTTCAATGTGATTAATTGTGGTGTTTCTTAATAAAAGCCATCAATTTATTGTGATATGTCAACGATGCGATTTCTTCTCTCTCAATTATGTTGGACGTCCCAAGCATGGGGAGGAGGGTGAGGGGGGTTTGACCTATGCAGAAGGATTCGCACGTACGACTTTACCTGTCCCATGAAGGTAAAGTACTAACCTCCCTTTCATTGAATTAGATAATTGGAACTAAGACGATTTTTTTATAGCCAATGTATGAAAAATATCGATTGAGGCCTGAAATACATAAATACATGTACTTTTTATGGTTTCTGTTGCAGTGAATATCGAAGCAATCCAATATCCTCTCGTTGTGATATGTGCAGCCTCGTTACTAGCTGTGAAGATGATTTAGCTATTTTCAGTTTCCGTGGCTTCTTTTGATATAGAATATCATTTTCATTTTCCTTGATTGAACTTATTTTTGTGTCATTTTATCAACTGTACACACTCGATGCGTTTTGGACGGTTTCTACAAATTGCATCTCATCTTTTAAATTCCTTCTTTGACTCCGATTTACATTAGCAGTAATAGGGATGAAGACCGTCTCGCTTAGGAAACTTTAGCCATGTTGTACAATGATTTATTTCGTTGTTAATCTTTACTTTGAACTTAATGATGGTTGATTTTTTTGTGCTGTCTAAAATAAAAATTTTATTACTCGAAATTAAGTTGTTGATGTTGTTGTTGCGTTGTTGTTTAACGTCCCACTCAAGAATA
>JACSZP010063518.1:0-22248 GCA_016161895.1 Pinna nobilis
CAAGATATCTAACATTGAGTGAATAGGAAAGAATGTAAATATATAGTAACTAACACATCAACAAATAAAATAGAGTGAAACGAACACTAGTAAAATCGGGGTGAGCTCATGTGCTCCGGACGGGTAAGAAACTTCCGCTCCATGTGTGGCACCCGCCGTGTCACCTATGCTCAGCCCAAAATTGTGTCAATGTTTTCCCCCTATTAAGATGCAATGTAGGTCCAAAATTTTCTGCTCTAGTGTAAAGTATACGCTTTCAAAAACGGAACCATAAACTACCCCTGCTGATCTAAATATCCGTGCTAGAAAGTGGAACACGTTTCTGCGGGTTTTTTTCTGTCATATTTGTTCGATTGGCTGTCGAATCAATATTTTTCTCAGAATCTGCATTGGATTTATTCTATACAAGTACATGTATACTGGGTCCATGAAGAAAGTGTGCTATGATGTTATTCCTTTGAATACCGGGACCTCATTTCAATGTATGTAATGTATAATTATTCTTTAAAAGACAGAAAATTGAAAGTGGCTTGAACAGCTTTTCTTCTATTTTCAGTTTCTTCTTCAGCTTGCACTGTAATTTCGGTATCGCCAAATATTATTTCGACAATAATATTTTTTGAATCTGGAGAAAGTTTATCAAGCACTAAGTCTCCAAGAAACACACATGCAGAGTCAGGCTCTGTGACGAACTTTGGGTCTTTGTTGGTCGAGGTGTAAAACATTAAGACGACAGCAGACTGGGAACCCCTTACTTTGGAATATATTCTCTTTCGCCTAGTCCCCACTGGCATTGGCTCGCCGATTGTCGCAAATTTGTCAAATACTGAGAACACCATACTTTTGTCGGTCATGCGCAGATGCTCCGGATCTCCTTCAGTATACTTCCCAACAGTGCTGACCCCGTAGGTCAGTTTACATATTCGTGTTTTGATGACAATTGGCATGTGGCCAAACAAAACTGCTCCTTTTACTATAGCCAAGGACGGATATTCTGGAATAATTATTTTTTTGTCCCTGAATTTTGATTTAATTGCATTTGTAAGTAATCTTGACTCTGCAAAGCCTCCGACCAGTAAAATGGTTTTTGCATCTTTCACGTTATTATGGGTCAGCAATTTGTTCATGGCCTCCTTAATGTTGTCTACGGATTCTGAAAAGAGTGCTCTAAATGATTTCGCCTGGAAAATAAGTCTACCTGGAACGCACTCAATCTGGCCGTTGTACTTGGTCTGGGATATACTATTGTCCAGAGTTGTCTCATTTTCCTCTTGAAATATAGTCTCCAAATGAGATGGGATTTTCATTACAACTTCGTCATTGTTTTCTCCAGAGAAGGTGAGTTTTACAGCTTCAAAGTCCTTCATCAAATCGAGGAAATCACAGTAAAATTTTTCTTTAAACTTGCGGATCAGTGGTGCCCCAAACAAACTGATCAGCAAACGATGAAAGGCCCAATCCACTTGTACTCCTCCCCAATCACCACCAAGTGGGTCAAGTAGCTCTCTAAGGGAACCATTCTTTTGGACCTCGTGACTAACAATGTCAGCTGTCCCCCCTGCCAAATAAATAGAAATACATGTATTGATAAAAAGAAGAAGAAAACTATCCTAGGTTTACTTCACTGGACCTACATAGTATCTCATGAGAGCTTTGAATCTATTTCCGATTTTGTATCTGAATGTCAAACACCCTTTTTCACATTGAGAGCGGGTCTCATCTTTACAAACGTCAATGATGGCATCACAATAGATTGGCCACGTGGGGACCCAATGTTAAAGTGTTTTGTTTTAAACAAATATTATTGAAAAAAATTGTGCAAAAGGATTTGACGTAAGTCTTGTCGTTTTATAAATGTCCGCTTCGAAAATCAGATTATCAGTGTATATATACAGTATAACAGAATAACATTTTTGATCCAACATCAGACAGAATTGTCCAATGAAAAGTGTTGAGCGAGACCACGTGCCGACTATGTATTTTTCCATATACGGCTCTCTCTTTTAATACACTGCAGTATGACTTAGCCATTTGTTGAATGACGTAAGCTATGCTCATAGACTCGTACGAGCTACATCATTGAACGCACCCATAATTATACGTCTATGCATCGAAACGCGGCGGTCCTTGACACTTACCACACATGAAAAATCTTAAGTGGGATAAAATAGTTAATGGTTCTTTAGGGTAAAGTACCGGAATATAATGTGGTCAGTAAAAATAACGTATCCGGCTCGGTTAGATACGTAATTTTTACTGACCACATATATTCCCGTATATCCTATCCTCAACAACCATGTAACAGATAATATAAACAAAACAAGACCACACAAAAAGGGAGGATTATGGGGATTGATAGGGTAACGATGAAAGAAATGTGGTAAACAATGTTATGTGTAATTTAAAGACGAAAGTTTATCAGTACCCTTAATTTTACTTTGAAGATTTTCCCATTGATTTGATAATATTGGTATTAAGGTGATATTTGTAGAACTTGGAAGAAGTAAAATTTTGGATTTGTTCTCGATTTTTAAAGTTAAATGGGGAAAAGTCTGATACAGCTGGGAGGAATAGCGACTTTATATAGTCGGAGGTGTTTGTAAACAAAAAGAGATAATTTCCTATTTGCCCGAAGCTTTACTAGACTCCTAATTACGTTTGGATATTAAAGGTTTTCTGAAGCATATAGGTAAACCTGCAATAATTTGGAACTAGGGGAAATTAAGAAGTTGAACCAGGTGCCGTGTCGATGGGTCACATCCCCTATGAGTCTACAGTAAAAATTTAGAAGAAGTGGGGGGGGGGGGTGACCCCCCCCCCTTTTTTTAGGGTAAAGAAAAAGGATAAAACGGTTAAAGAAAATGGGTAATGAAAATTTGAGGAAATGGGAAAAGGAAAAAATTACGGAGACGGGTTAGGAAAAATTGAAAAAAATGAGTACAGAAAAAAATAAGGAAACGAGCACAGAAAAATAACGGAAACAGGTAAATAAAATTGATAAAATGGGAACAGAAAAATAAGGAAATGGATTAAGAAAAATTGAAGAAACGAGTATAGAAAAATTAAAGACCACTTTCAAATTAATAACAACGTTGCATTGAGTGAAATATTGTAATAAAAAATAAATCTTATTACTTACCACCAACGTCCAGAACAACGTATTTTGAATTGACAGCAAACACGTCTTTTCTTTCAATTTGACTTTCAGTTTCAAGGTATCTGCAACAAAATGAGGCAGCCTCTGGTTCTAAAGCCAATACTAGGTTAGAATGCAGAATGTCCGCCTTAAAAAGAAAAAGAAAAAAATCTCTTGTAAAAGTAAAATAAAGATATAAATAAGGCAGTCGGTTGGGCTTGTGGTATTTAAAATTATTAAGGTATCTATAATTGAATCGTTCTTGGCATGTAATCTATATGAGAATGAACGACGAACAAACGAAAATATGGATTTTGTGGCAATATTGATCAAGACGCATAGAGGACTCGTACTTCTGTCGTTGTGATTTCCTTTCATTTTGCTAGAGATGCAAGTTATCTAGTAATTGGCCCACGAAGACTACAAAGATTGTCTAGTGTGATGTATAACAGGTGACCAAACCACAAATATTTTATCGCCATGGCCTCGAGAAAGAGTCATCGTCTTTAGACAGGGATGCTGGGGGTTTGAGCCTCGGGCGAGATAACTGGCGTTTCTTTTCTTTCCGACTCTGTCACAGTAGGTGCCGGTAACTTAAAGAACCGTCTATGTTCGAAAACAACAACAATTCTTACCTTCTCTGCAGCCTTTCTCATGAATTGTTTTGCCTCCTCACTCCAAATTGCTGGGACAGTCAGAACCCAGTTCACATCATTTGTTTTGTAATTACCCCCTTGGTCATTCATTTGTTTTAGAGCACAATCTCTAAGATGTCTAATGGACGCAGAAAATATATCAATGGCGGGCATCTCTTTTGTTCCCTCGTTTTCTATGGAGATATCTCCTGTCTTCAGTTTAGTTCCAAGGGTTAGCTTTTCCTTTTCCTTGTAAAATAAAACATGCAAATCAACAATATTTTCACAACAAGCTACTTAAACCTTACCTAAGTCACAAGCTACTAAACCATACCCGAGACTCCTAGAAGTTATTTTATTTTTACCCGAGTCACATAGAATAAAATGTGATAGATGAAGAAACAAAGGGGCAATCAAAATGCAAAATACAAAAAGTAGAGAAAACCATGGAATAACAAAAAGTGTGGCAATAACAGAAACAGCAATTAATACAACAAGACGTGTAAAACAAATAATAGAGTAAGATGGAAGCTATTAAAAAGCTTTATCTGAGTCACATATACTTACTGCAGCTTTATGAAGTAACATTTTGAAGCGTCGGAAATAATACCAACTCCCATGTTGCTGTCTTAGAGCCAAACTCATAAATTTTTGCTCGGCTTCGTATCCAAAAGAATGGAAATTTTTATCTTTATCAAAAAGTATAGCTGTAGGGGTTTTTGTGTACTGCATATCGGCACCACCACCAGTTTTCCATGGTCGATTCGCCACTATCTTAGTCGGCTTTTGTAAAAAGTCATTTTTGGAGGCAAATGCGAATGCGGAGTATGTAGTTCCAAAGTCAATCGCTGCCACCATCTCCTTGTCGCCTGTTTTTGTCGCCATGCTGGTGAAAGAATAAAGCAAACGAGAGAGCTGTATAATTTTCACTTGTTTTATGAATGTGATTGCATTTAACATGCATAAGTACAGGGTTTCCTCTATTAGTGCGGTTGTACCCACAGTGATTTCTTTTATATTTGAGAAGCGTTTGTTTTACGGTCACATTCGTGATTTTTTTAGTAACTTTCTTTCTCTGAGTGGTAGTATTCCATCTTTGTCTTCATTTGTTGTATACATATCATATACTAAATATCTGGAAATGTTCAAATAATGAGCATTTTCTATACAGAGGAAAACTACTTATCAATATGATTATGTGGAAAAGATTCACGATCATTGTCAATATTATATATATCGCAAATTTTATGGTTTATACATTTACCTTAGTTTGTAAATTCCATGTATTCAGGGTTATTTTCGCCCCGAGTTATTTCCCCCTAACGCACTTGCAAATAATTTCGCCCCGGCGGTGTAAATGCGCCCAGTCTCATCATAATTCTATTCAAAGAATTTACCACTATGAAGTCGCCCAGTTTTGAATTTGTCCACTGCCGATGAGGGTGAAAGGGGCGAAAATAAAATGCCCCTGTATACAGTATGTTGAACGTCTTTGTTGAAACGACCTTAACAGTTATGAAGGGCTATCATTCCACAATTTAATTGAGTTTGACTGCACTAGAGTTACGCCTGGTGTAACCGGTCAACTTATTTAACCCAAGACACGTGATCTCACGCCTGAAAATTCTGAGGTCTTTGTTTGTCCTGTATTCACGTGATGCAGTAAAAATAAATTGTGTCATTTTAACTTCGAAACTGATTGCATTTATACAAGACAACTTACAAACACAAAAAAGAGATATAGGAAGAAGATGTTTAAAATTGTCATTCTTTAAATCTACACACATGAAATATGGTTGGCTTGCCAAATGATTACTTTAATGTGTGTTTCGATATAATCAAATACATGTATAGGGTTGTCTGTCGGAGACGTAGGATTCTACTTGGTAACAGGTCTTAACCTGTTTTGTTACTTGAATCCAATGAGTGATTAAAATATGTGTTCCAGGTGTGCGATTTAAATAGAATTTTGATTCACTCGGTATCTAAAGCCAATCATGAAACTTAAAGTGTCAGAAATCATTGAACTAAGAACTGGCAACCTCAAAGTTTCTCATTACCGAGGCTATATACACTTATGCTGTCCTCTGAAGTACTCGGACATAGGGGGCATACAACGATCTTTGGTCATTCCGTTGTCCTGGCTGTTGATCATAAAATCTTTACCCTTGTCATAACTTTTGAATGATAGATGAAAGGGGAATAATATTACGGCGTGCACACATGAATTCCTTGTGACATTCTTTTGATACCCAAATGACAGGCCTCCTGACCTTGACCCTTGACCTCTTCCAAATCTAAATCATGCATGACCTTGTTGCAGTATAATGACATTCGTGATTCACAAACACGTCTTATTTACTATTTGTGGCATATAATACTACATTTTAAGTACGGGGAGAACCTCCGGGTACTTGCTGGTTGGTTGTGTTGTGTTTAACGTCCCACTCAAGAACATTTCACTTGTATGGAGACGTCACCGTGTGCCGGTGATGGTCGACAAATTTCGTGTATACTCGGCACTTACGGTCGTAGAGCAGGAAAGGTTCTCTAACGTGTCAACACCTACTGTGACACGGGACCCCGGTTTTTAATCTCACCCAGGTACTAATGTTCACGTAAGAATCTTGAAATGAGACTTAAACTATTTCACCCTCTTATCACTACAGACCACAATAGACTGGTCTAAGTCAATAGAGCGCATACCATTTTTATGTTTAGGGTTGAGAGGTTTCAAGCTCACTGCTCTTGTTATTTCGATGGGAAGGATCTGCCATTATTCACATATCAAAATTTGAATTACACTTCAATGCAATGCATGGTTTAAATTTTTCAAATCACTAGCTATAGGAATTTGATTTACTAGATGAATAAAAGTATACGCAAACATTGATTTATTTGAAATCTGCGCATCGGTGGCGAAAAATTAGTGACAGATCGTTGATTTATTTTCTCAAATGACAAAATACCAAGGGCATTTAAAAGTACGACAAACTGAAAGTTACAGTTACGTGCAAGATTTCTTCTTCTCAGCCCCATTAAACATTCCGGAAGTGATTTGTTGATTAAGCATATTCTTACCCGACTAATTAATCATCTTCCAGACTGACTCTGTGCTGGAACAGAAATAAAATCAGTCCTGATTATTTGTGTTAGACAGATTGCGTTTCAGTCAGCATAGCATAAGCGACTAACGGGGAAGTAAATTACCAAGTGTGGACTTGTTTTATTGTGTCTTATTTTTGTCGACAAAGAAAAGGGTAGATAATTTTGGATCTTTGAATTTAGGAATCTAGGTTTAAATCTTATTGGGATCTATACGGCTAGCTTATACCAAAATAAAGAACAAATGCCGAGGTGCCGTGCTATAGTAGGTGTTCCGTAGCACATATCTTACGTTGGTTGGTTGGTTGTATTTTTGTATAACAATCCACTCAAGAATCTTACACGTGCATGGGGACGTACACAAATCTACTAATTTGGACCGTTATTTTCGAGCAAAGGCAATGATTTGATAGTTTACACCAACATTCTCGATTTGTGTGAAGTATTCCCAAGTGGGATGTTAAATAACAACAACAAGATTGATGCTCAATCCGAATTATACCTGTACCTGTCTGTTAGCGCATCGATGCATGTTTTAAAATAAATCCCGTTTAAATAAACACAACACCTGATAAACAGACTGAATTTCACACGACCTAATTTATACCCCAGATACTGTGAAAAACGCATATCATGTATGTTTATTGGTATGTTTTTTACTCTGTATGTTGACACAAAAGGATATCATATGTTCATTCCAATGTAAACTGTAAACATGTATATTACAACCATGTACGAGGCAGCACCCCGATTGACATTATTCACCCTATGTCTTTACTAAAACTGATTAGTTTATGAAATAGCAAATTTTGCTGATATAGGTTTGAATCGACATATAAATGTTACACAGAATGTACATGTATAACATTTTTTTCACTGCATACCGTACCTGCAAGTGTAAAGTACAGTAAATGTATGGATTTAAAAATGAAAGACTCGAATGAATGTATCCCTATGTAATGATGTTTATCAAAATCAAACTTTGAACGAGAGAGAGAGAGAGAGAGAGAGAGAGAGAGAGAGAGAGAGAGAGATGAGTGTACAGGAACATATATATGTCAAACCGATATGGACATCCTCTTTCAACTATAACAAAAGTTTTAAAAAAATAATGACATATCTGTACTCACAACCAATAATATTGACAGAGGAAGTTTGTAAACAAGTCATAAAACAAACACTCTAAATTGAAAACAAGGATAAAAGGGTAAACATATCGGCGAGGATTATTACCATAATCTTATTTACGTCGACTCTGGTACTAAACGGTTGGGCATTTAGCCAGGTATATGTACATCTATATGGACGATAACTTTTAGTGTGTCCCAGTTCGGAAACTTTGGAAAATGTTGATTGGGTGCATTTTTGTTTAACGTACCTCTCAAGAATATTTCACGTATATTGAACGTCGCCATTGCCGGTGAAGTGCAACAGATTCGGTCTATGTTCGGCACTTATGGCCATTGAGCAGTGAGGGTTCTTTAAAGTGACGTCATCTTCTATGACACAGGGCTTGGGAACTTTGGAAAAATATTTTCATCTTTGTTAACCCTTTCAACAACACAGACCGAAATGGACTGGTCTAAGATAAAAGAAAAGACCATGCCATTCTGATAATTGGGGTTGAAAGGGTTAATTGTGATACATTTCAAAACACTATTTATAAGATTATTACCGAGTTTTCAAATTCAGTACCGGTAAGTATGGTTGTAAACTTATGACTTGTAATAAGATATTTACTTTAGTGCATTAATCACAACGATTATCATAAACACCAAAAATGAACATTCCTTTATTGAATGCGAATGGTATACACAATTCATATAGTCTGCCCGACAGATTGTATAAGTATTTTAAGAAAACGAGGAGAACACAGTTTAACACGTTTTATCGACCAACTGAAATAAAGGACTGTCTTATGTGATTTGAATATATGGTTCCCGAAATGACCTTTTCCTACAGCATATAAATCACTGGATTAAGGGACATACATAAACAGCCATAAATATGTTCTTTTTGCCCCATCCCGTGGACTGTCTCTTTAAACATGTTGAACAGTATATCATTCCTACATGACATGTAGTATATATTCTTATTCTGTATTACCTCGCACATGAACGGGAGTATTAACAATGTCCCCTCTGTACAGGAAGTTATAATAAGAATGTATTGATCAACCATTTGATGAAAACACTGGAATTTAGATTCTTTAGTTACATGAAAAGGAAGTAATACCCCATGCTTAGTCACTTAAATTAAATACTTTCAGCCATTTTGTGGACCATAAGAAAAATATAAACCGACACGATCCAACTGTCAATCGTGGAAATTGTTTGCTTCTAGATTTCCACTCAGAAATAACTTTCAAGTTGTGTGGAATATACAGATAAGGTGGAAACACCAATTGTCTGTTGTTTTCTTCAATGTTTTTTTTAATGTGAGGTAGCATTCTGGTGTTGTTCACCTGAACATTGATAGAACAAAAATATAATTCTTTATTAGAGAAGCTTACATGAAAATAATGATAAAAAGGTGTGAAGCGGAATATCGAATATACTTCCTAGAAGGTACAAGCGAATGTGTTTGGGATATTATGTTTGTCTTTAACCCGGTTTTTTCGCAAGGGAAAAAAACATTGACGAAATGCAAAAGGATTTATTGAAATCCAGGTTCTAACATATGAAAAGTCTAGAATAACGGTCTTAACTTGGGAAATAACTGCAAATTCCTAACAGGATGGGACCAGGTGTCCGGAAGGAGTCAGCGTCCTCTGTTGGCATGTCTCACCCGTTACAAATGTCCCTTGGACATCCTACGAGTTCGCAATAAATCATAAGATAATACAGGAGAAGCTTTCTTGGATTTATTTGTAAAATGCATGGCGTAATATCACATAAAATAGAAAAGAAGCAAGTATAAAAAGTAAACCGAGTATAAAATTACAAAAAAATTGTAGACTTGATACAACACCTGAATTTATATTTTCATAGCAAAATTAAACGACTTGATAAAAGCACATTAGGGTGAATACTTTCGTCATGAACAATGAAAAGGTGAGGATGATGCAAGTTTAAATCATTTCAAACCTATTTCACATTTTTACAATTAATACTGGAGTTTTTTTTGTCAGCTTTTGACATCTTTGCAGCTTATTTCCGTTTTTATGCCAATAACGGAGCCACCGTTGTTATTAAGAAGACAATAGTTGGACGTGTCATAGAAGTGTGGCATCTTACGATTCATTTCTATTTCCAGCAGTGATGGACTGTGTCAATCTAATCAAAATTCAATGCAGCACGAAAATCAATATCGAATATGTTTAAGTATGTAACCCCTGCAAATGTTCTCTCGAAATTCGACTCACTGAAAATGATGTTAATACAATGTAGTAGACAACGGTGGTATTAAACGGACACTTCAGGGCGAGGATAAGGCAGATGGCCTCTCAAAAGGGGGTCAGTATATATTCTTGCAATGTAAAAGAAGCATGTTCAATTTTATCACAGTGAGACTGAAAAACCCCGAATCCAAGTAAAATGAATAATTCTACATATTGTAGCTTATTTTTAGCAGATTGGTTCAGGAAAAGGGGAATTAAAAAAGGTTTTATGTAAGACTAAACACAGCTTTATTTTCTCGTTTTCGAAAGAATTTGCTTGATCAAGCTAGTACTCTTGTTACTTGAAATGAGGGACCTCCGCGGCAAGTGGTTAGAGCGTTGCGCTTTCAACGATTTGGTATATCGCCTCTCGTCAGTGCAAGTTAGAGCCTTGTTGAAACAAACCTAAGTTTTATTATGTGGGAACGTTTGCTTGTTTAACTGCGGAAGGTCGGTGGAACCCTTCTCTCCCCGGGTACATTTCTAACTAACCTGGTTCTCACCTCAAGCAGCAAAAATCTGGTTATCACCATATGACAGAAAAATTGTGAAAAAAGCTTGAATTGTGTTTGTCAACTTTCGTTGAGATTCTTAGGTGGGTTTTAGAGGGGAAAGATTTCATGCGCATACGTAAGAGCATCACAATTTTTCTATTGACATTATATAATGAATACAATACATGTATATGGAATACAGGGGCCTCCGTGACCGAGTGGTTAGCATGTTCAACTTCGAATCGAAGGGTCGGGGTTCGAATCTGCGCAACGCCACTCCATGGTTGGCCGTCCCTGTCTTTCGGACCTAGGTCCGTGTCACATTAGGTGTTGGCACGCTAAAGAACCCTCCCTGCACTACGACCAGCAGTGCTCAGCATAGGCAAAATCTGTCGCCCTTCACAGGCACACGGTGACGTCTCCGTATAAGTGAAATATTCTTGAGTGGTACGTTAAATAACAAAACAACAAGTATGGAATACACATAAATAAAATCATAAAAATAATACACAACTATAAATTGTTATATACAATGTATTATAAAAGCAACAAATAAATATAAATATTAATGTTTATCAATACTTAATTCAACCTGACTAGTTCGAGATAAATACAATGTCTTCCACAAGGAAGTATCCTCATGCAAAAAAAACAATAAAAGCGCTCTACGCTCATAAATCATCGGCTTCATGCCCTTTATCAACTGAACAATCGATGGTCAATATGAAAAGATGACCGAGATACAATGTATATGATATAATGGTAAAAGTGCAAAATTCGTAACAAGTGCTTCTTTCTAAACAGTAACAGTGACAGTTTTAAAACAGTATCACAAAAAAGTGTAAAACAAAACATTCCCTGTCTCTGCTAAGTCAAATGTAAGTAAAAATAATTGAATAAAATTCGTTTTGAGTTTTATGATTATCAGCTCAAAATTGCTTTGACCGTGCCCCTGATGAATGCACGACAAATTGGGCATTTCTTGACAGCAGGGGCACAGTTGGCACACGTGACCATGTGACCGCAAGGAAGAAATACAATGGTGGAGTCCTCATCCATACAGATTTTACAAATTTGGCTATCCTTCAGTCGCTGGTTCTCTTCCAAGAGACTCTCCAATGACTCTGAAAAAGAGGAGGGAAATTATGATAAGTTCATGTATATGGGAAATATCATTACGAATCATTATGCCGCAAAATAAATCTGAATCACCGTCAAAATATTTACAAATATGTCATTTTGTGATGGTTTACACACAATGATAGTACATGTATATGGTATACAGGGGGTTACATAAAATCGTGTCTTTTGACATATAGTGAAAGCTAATTCGGTGTTGAAATAGTTTTTATATAGATGTATATAGTAATTTGTCATACGAACACATACTGCTGGACTGTGCATTAAGAATTTGATATTTATGACTGGGATTTATCATCCAGTTTTAAAAAAATCATTATAATTTACGAAAGTTACACATCTTTCGGATAATTAAGGATCATACCATTTTCTACAGGTTTCTCTCCTGAGTTAGTTTCTGTAGGATTGTTGTTTGACGCCTCTGCTTCCTGACATTTTACCTCATCAGCATTGTTTTCCTCCAAGTCCCACACAATATCCAAAAGGTTATCCGCCCTCAGCTTCTGTAAATCTGCAATTTGTGAAGAAAGAAATAAAATAGCCATAATGCTTAACTAATATGTTCATTAACTGAAATATTTGAATTATATTTAAAGAAAAGATATGTTTAGACTTCATAAGTTCATATATGATTTTTTCAGTTTTACAATAGTTTTGTTTAAGATTGCAGTGGTCTCTAAGGGGAAATATACGTGATGCTCAAATAACTTTTATACTGGAAAATGTTCGCCCCTTTCGCCGTCGTTATCACGGCCCAAATTCAAAACCGGGCGAACTCAGAATCAAAAAGGTAAATCCATTGAATGGAATTATGTCGAGACTGGAAGAAACAAAACGAGGCGAAAATGTTTGCATGTGTTTTAGACCGAAAGTAACCCTGTGTACAGTACCAATTTAGCATTACCACGTGCAGTTAAAGAGTTGGATGGTACTAATAACAAAAGGAAGTGAAGAGAAAAAAAAAATTAAAAATAATCAATGTCTCCAACTTTCACCTGACAAAGTTAGGTAAATAAGTGTTAAAAGTGACAAAAGCTTTTGAGGAGGAGTACGATGTATATCCATTGCATATACATGACTGTATACACTGTATAAACATATACACCTTCCATCCAGCAAGGCAAATGTATGTCAGTGGGATGTAATATGTAAAAATATATACTTAAATTCAATTTGGCTCTTATATTCACTCCTTTTTTAAACTTTGTCGAAAGAAAAAAAGATCTGACTGAAATGTAAAAAACCTATGACCTCCGCTAATAACAAGTCATGTGCTGAACTACAAATTACGAAACTGCATGTGCAATTGCCTATATAAGCATATGTCATTCAGATCAAGTCCCGAACGAAATAAGTGGATCTGATATTTAAATCCGGTTTTATTACATCTTAGTGTATCATGGCAGAGGAAGGGTGCAAATGGCAGACCAAAGTTCGATTAGGTTGAGGCGTAGAGTAGATCTACATCTTAATCGGCAATCAAAAAAATAATAATCACCTGATCAACTAGGACGAAAAGTACGCTCACTGATTTGATTTTATATAAATGTATGTATGAACTCACCGTTACCAGAATTCTTGAGAAATGTTTCTATCGCTCGTTGCACCGATGCCCGTGAGTAACCCATTTCCATTACGCTTATCGCAGCTGGGGTGCCTAAGGCATCGGTCTGAGGAGGTTTTGTCGCAGACTCCTAAAATTCATTAGAGAAAAAGATATATAATAAATTATAATATTAAGGTTACATTTAAGTATGCATGTTTATAGCTATGTCAAATTCAAAACTTATAACTTAAGGCATTATGTATAGCAAACTGTTTCTTCGCCAAACGCTCGGCATTTGAAAAGGGAGATTCGGGTCCCGTATCCCATAGATGTTGTCACTATCGAGGCCTCCCATTCTTTCGTGGTCAAAAAATCAGTCAATGTCAAGTTTTGCTACTGGAGCAGATATTCGTGTACATAATGCGTGGGGAAAACTCGCTAAAACAATTTTATGCAAGGTAAAAAAAATCCTTTGCATCAACGAACTAAGAACTAAATTACCTCATCTCCTGTTATATTTCCCTTCAAAACGTCTTCTACGAATTTGGCGCCTTTGCATTGCTGAACATACACGCATTCTGGGTACCACCTCGCATGCTCGATCCACGGGTCATCGTGTGGTTCCCACTCCTTCAATCCCCCTCCACAAAAGAAACACGCGGTACTATCCCCCGATCCTGAAAATTAAAAACAAAATGTATTAGGTTGTGAATGCATTTTCTGTACGCATCGGTGCATGCTAAACCTTTCCTTGGAAAGGTTGTAAGCCACCCCCTTTTATTTAAAAACTAAAAACTTTTTGAAACTTAATATATAAGTGCAGACTCTGAAAATAAAACTACATGTATTAAGTCTAAAAAGATCCATTATTGCCAAAAAAAAAATTTTCATTTCAATACATTTTATAAAAAGCAGAGTGCCCTTAGTCGATCGTAATTCAAATACAGACTTGAATTAGCCTGTATATCACATTTTTTTGTCTACAACTCTAAGACTTTCGTTCTAAGAATGATACATCTGACATTTTTTGAACGAAAAAGCAAAAGAGAAGTTGCACTCATTCTTTCGTTTATATACCTTCATAGATAAAACCAGCTTTGGCCATAGTTTCCGGATTTTGGTATTCGGCTTTTGGCCACCTTTCAAACGTAGCCAATCGCGTAGCGAGTACGGCATACCGCTGATGTTTAGGTCTCTGAGTATTTATGCCTAGCGGGGTTAATAACCTGTTGGCATCAGAGTGTGATCGTGCCCGATTCTCCGACTGATCCGGGTGAGACTGAGACGGAGTGTGCCTGTGGTCTTGAGGAGTTAGCTGTTCGAGACTGTCCCGGAAGTGACGTCAAAGTTATGTCCGCTGTGGATGATGCAGTATTAACCAGATGACATTGACTATGCGTCCCGTGTTGTCCGATGGTCCTTTCTCTATTGCTTGGACTTTGACTGTTGACGCTTGGTTCACCAATGCTGATTCTCTGGATCTCATTTTCAATCCCTAGTATCTCCTGATTGGCTGTTGCTGTGTTAGTTTCCTGCCCTGTTACATCCGATGATGCAATCACACTAAAATCATTTTAGAAATGAATTGATAATTTTTTTAGATATCTTAATTCAATTGAAATTTTATAGAAAGAACTAGTAAATTGCGACGTAGGCCTACTATTAACATTGATATTTTCACGTGTTGCTATATATGCGATTTGCAAACCACTTAATAATATATCGGCACTGCCAAATCTCGTCGATTGTTAAGCGTAAATCAGCACCACGAGTAAATTTCCAAATAAATTAATAGCAGCGACCTCCATTCCGGTAACTTACGTCATATTAAGTAGACTACTATCAAATTCAAAATGGACTTTTGATAGCGCGATGATTTCTGCGTAAATGTATATATTTGTAACGCGCAAAGATAATACGAGCGTCGATCTTTTTTGAAAACAAAAGTTTCCGATTATAATGGACTTGCCTTCTCTCGTTTCTGTTTAATCGTGTGGAGGAGCTTCCTGCTTCTCTCGCGCCTGTGCATCCTGTTACTCCACGTGGAGCAATATCACTGCTATCGCCACTTGCGCCTTGCTGCATCGTTGGTAGGCTGGAATTGTCCTGGTATTGCGTTTGCGACGAGACAAATTCACAAGTAGGAGCGAGTCTAGCATGGATTTTTAAAGGAACATCCGTTGATTCCCAATTTCTATATTTCTTTTTACACTTTGAACAAACGACCTCGTCACCATTTCCTTCATAGTGAAAACCTGCCTTAGAAAGAGTCATGACTGATATAGGCGACTCTGGGTAGTTCTGAAATGTTGCGTAGCGCGCAAGTTCAAAGGTCATCTGCTCGTCCTTGCTCATGTCTGGGTTTCTGTCAATGGCTTGAAAGAAGTGACACATTTCATGCGCAGGACATGTAGTTAAGATTGTTTCTGGTAGGTTAGTAAATACTTTGTGAAGAGGTAAACTTGAAGCGAACTTTGGATTTTCTGTGATTCTCCTTTTCAGTGCTTCCTCAAATTTGGCGAAAAACGCAGACGTCATCTCGCTTAACGTTAATTCATTTGAGTTATTTCCCTTTATTTTCACTTTTACTCTTGATCCTTCCATCGAGTATTCGTGATTTTTGGAATTCACTAACGTTGCGACACAAACGTTCAAACATTCCAAAAAGGTCTTTAAAATATAAAATACAGAAACAAAAGTTACTATTCCTGATGAAACAGTCCCTGTCAATTTGGGCTTCATTATGTCCTTCGAATCTAGATGCTTTTGAATACCAGATGTCACGAATACTTCACTTGGACAATTTTCTCTCATTGAACTTGCTTCCGAGACAATAATAGTTCCATCAGCTTCAGAATTGTCTTCCTTCGTAGTCTCCTGGTGTTCTTCACTTGAATTGTAACCGTGTTTAACATCAGTTGCTGATCCTTCATTGCAGGACTGCCTTGCATCTCCATATTCGTCGATTTTTTCATTATCTTTGTATTTGATAGCCATCTAAAGAATTATTACAAGAAGAAAATTAACAGTTGAATGTGCAAAATATTGACAATTTTGCAAGTTGGAAAATTGGTATACTGGTTTATCGCTAGGATGAGATTTTCCAGGAAAACAAATGTGAAAATCTTAATCGTCCTGCGGAATGAACAACCAGAAACGTGTCCTTCTTGTTTATGCAAACGATGTATACAATGTAATTCTTTTCAAAGAGGGGCTTACAGTGTGAAAAGATTGAAGCTTTTCACACAATATTTGCCCTTTGACCGAATGTTAAATGAAAACTGAAAACTAGTGCATGTGTTTCTCAGAAACCGAATTTATTTTGAATCAATAATGTTCATTCCATTCTTCATGACATCATAGATCGAGGTCAAAAGATTTATGTTTAAACTAAATTTATTCCCGAAAACTGAAATGGAATGGTGCGTAAGGCTTGTCAACGTTATACATTGCCCTCTCCCTACATGTTTAGTACACAAACAAGTTTACAAGAGGCATGCATATATAACAAAAAAAATACATTCATGGTGGGAAGAATTACAAAAGTCACTTGCAATGATTAGGTAATTAAATGGGGCTGGGATTAACAGCTAAACCTGTACTGTATCTTAAAAAGCCAAAATACTTGGACCAGATGACGGTGATGCGCATGCAGTTTCCAGTCATCTACTATGAATGCGATCATTCTCCAATTCGGATATTCTCCAACAATATAACTTATCCTAAACATATACGACAATTCTAAATCACCATCCCAAACAAAGACCTGTTGCGTCGGAAAAGTTCATATGCATGTAAGGATATTTCATCATCACAGGAAACAACACCCAGGTGATATTTCGTAATCCACTTAATGAATATAATTCATGCACATGCGTGTCTATGCATTACTTTGTATACAAATGTTTACTGAATCGACTAATTTCTGAATAAATTGCTTACAACAACTTAATTGTATAGTGTCAATAATGTGCGCTATATCTATGTAACATGACTTTGATATACTGGAATGAGTCTTACTTGATCTATTTGATGCAGTCAAACCTGTTTTACGAGACCGTCCAGGGGAAGGTGCAAAATGGGTCACATATGATAATATAATAAGACAGCTTGTATCT
Organism: Pinna nobilis; assembly: GCA_016161895.1. Classification (NCBI taxonomy): domain Eukaryota; kingdom Metazoa; phylum Mollusca; class Bivalvia; order Pterioida; family Pinnidae; genus Pinna; species Pinna nobilis. The sequence continues at coordinate 17,554 of JACSZP010063518.1, forward strand.
TAATTCAGGTGTAATCCATATAGGAAAAGGCCATTTTGGGAAGCATACATTTACGTCACATAAGACAGGTAGTCCGTTAATTCAGTGGTTCACTAAGGCAGATTCGACTGTAGTTTAAAAGGTGCACCTCAGATGTCCTTTCCGCATCAATAAGTTTAGGTAAACCCTCCGGGTAAATGATGAGGCGTTTTGGTCCCTATTGAATTAAACGAATATCCTTCGATCGTTTGTCCAAAAGGATGCCACAAGTCTGTCATGTTTATCATCAGTCATCTAGTAGGTAATCTTCTATCGATACCGGGTTAGTTCCTCAGTATAAATATCAGAATCAGGACCACCCATAAGGGTTCTTCGATTCTTGAAGCCGCATATTATCTGTGCTTTGTTATTCTAGTTTGACTTGCCCTCTGAATAAGAGCGATTGATGTTTAACGCCATATTTATCATCAGTGCTGGTAAATGGTGGCATGGCTACGTTGTGAAATTGCAAAGAATCCCTTTGCCCATTTTGTTCTAACTCGTCAAGGCCACATTCGAGGTTTAGCACTCTTCCAGGAAAGATGATGGATCGTTTTGGAGTCAGGCCGCGAATTACAGCATCATAGTTCTCTGCCATAGCTTTCTGGCTTTTGATCACATCGAGTAGTCGCTGGGCCGCAGGTTGTATGGCACTGTTACCGAAATGATCCATAGTCAGATGCCACTGTCAGTTGATATAAGAAAGGAGATGTCATGGTAGACAATAAGGTTTTATGAAATCAAAGGACTATCCATCATCTCCTTTAATCTACAGTCCACCTATGTCAACTATATATTGGTGGTACAAAGTTTGGTACCGATGACATCTGACTAGGAGAAACTTTTTTGTGGTATAGCTCTGGTCTTGAATCGTGGACTAGAACTGCAGATGATGTTGTGCAGAGTAAAAGGGAGTAGTAGCTTGTCCAAGCTGAACAGATGGGCCTCCTGATGTAGATGTTTGAGACGTAACTGTCTCAGGTGGCGACGGAACCTTGACAGACGTAGCTACTGATGCAGGACATGACATGTCGTCTGGCGATGTGTACAACTGACGTCTAAATATTCGAATTAGTTGCGAATCGAGATCAAAAAATGATACCGAAACGTATTACGAACACTTTTTTACTTTTCACAATTTTTGCCGTAAAATTCACTTTTTCTGTAACATTTACACGTTTCCCCCTAAAACACTTTAGTAAGATAAAACCCCGAACTGATTTCGTCCTTAAGGATAAAATTGGAAGCCGGATGAAGATCACATCACATCATTTCTAAAATTACCATTTCTCGTTATACCGGTGTCATCGCTGAGTTGTTATGCCGCTTAGAACGACCGCATCGTGAACTGAGAGAGATCCGGGTTTGATTTTCAATAGGCGACAAATAGCGATCGACATTTAAAGTGAGTCGCGAGTCGTTTAATCGAAATCTAATCATATTGTAAGTCAATCGAATGCGACCATAAAGACATTTTAAGATTACTGGTATGTTAAAGAATTATCTCTACCCAATGAATGAGAGACCAGGCATATGCGAAATTAGATATTTCATTGAAGCATTATTTGAATGTTAATTTAAAACATTCATCAATAAGAAGAAAGATTGAACCTTTTTTTCTTTTTCTTTGCAGCATGAACAAATTTCACCGGGCTATCATAGTTATCAAAGGTAAATTCATTATTGGATTTTAGGCTCGATAATATTATCATGTTCCTAGTCGTTGGATTTACCGGGGGTTTTACCAAAAATTAGGTAAGACTCCCCAAATAATAAATAAAAAAAAGTAGGAACATGATAATATGGACAAGGCAGCGTATATCCAAATAAAGTTTATATATACACGTATGTTTTTTGCCTTACGTTTCACTTGCATCCATACCGTCTCCTACTAAACAAAGTAGTTTAGAGGGGGTAGGTCTTCATCAGAATGATTTCTGGTCTTATTGGTTCTTCATGGTGGAAATTCCAATTTCTTCAGATACCTTCTATACTTTCAATTCTACTTCTAGTTTCCGAATAATTTTTTATTAAGTAATGAAATGTTTACGTTAAAATCCTTTAACCTAGAGATTATAATTACATTACACTCGTCACTAAATTGTTGTTCAGAATTTCCAGTCGTCCCCAAATTGGTCGTGTTCTTAAAAAGGTAATATGATAGTATGGAAACGCATTAATTCAATCGTTGAAAATTCGACAAAGTATTTTGAAATTTCAAAATATCAATCCGAAATTTCGAGATAATTTCTTGAAATTTAAAGACGATATCTCGAATTTTTTATTTCATTTCACGAAAAATCCATAGAATATATCGAGTTTTTAGGTTTAACCATTTTAAAAGTACTGATCAAGTGACATCATCCCAAAGTCTTCGTAACCCCGAAGATAATAGTGTGTTCAAATTATGTCAATCAAAGGTACATGTATTTTAAAAATATAAATATACTACATTCAATTTGAAATTCGGGGCCTCCGTGGCCGAGTGGTTAGCGTGTTCGACTTCGAATCGGAGGGTCCGGGGTTCGAATCCGCGTAGCGCCACTCCGTTGTTGGCCGCCCCTGTCTTTCGGATGAGACAGTAAAAACCGATGCCCCGTGCCACAGTAGGTATTGGCACGTTAAAGAACCCTCCCTGCTCTACGGCCAACAGTGTCGAGCATAGGCAAAATTTGTCGCCCTTCACCGGCACACGGTTACGTCTCCATATGAGTGAAATATTCTTGAGCGGGACGTTAAACAACAATACAACAACAACATTTAAAATTCATAGATAATGGATGGCTTTACTGTATTCAGACACGGCTTCGTTTTTACTAATTACACCGTACGATACATGGATAATCTATACAACTTCTTCAAATATACACAATACAAGAGGGCTGTCGTTGCCTAGTACTTAGCGTGACTTTGATCGTGACGTCCGGGGTTCGAGCCCAAGCCACGGTGCGGTTAGCCGTCACTATCTTTTGGATGAGATAGTAAAGGTCCCGTAATGGGCTATCCCTGCCCTATGGCCATTAGTGCCGAGCAAAGGCCAAATTTTGTGCCCCTTCGCCAGTACTACATGTTGAGCTGGTTCTTTAAATTACTCGTACACCGACCACAATAGACAGGAATTTTGCAGACGTTGTGTAAAGGTCATTGTACTTTGGACTTATCATTTTATGTCACATTTCCAAATCTCTAGTCGTGCAGGGTAACTCAGAGTCCAATATTGTGCGGAGTATAAATACTTCTGTTTACTTACTTTTAAAACTGAAGTAAAAATTTAGACTTTCTGAGGTGGGAACTCGAAATTTAGAGATATTTTTTTCGTAATTTCAAGTTATTATCTCAATTTGAATGATAACCTTGTATGTACGTGTTACTAGGCATTCCATGTTAACTATCGCGGCAAAAAATGCTAAAAAGCTAGGCCTACTGACCTGGCAAGTTTTCTCACGGATTCACCTATGTAGGTGCCAGCTAGACTCCAACCATAGCTGATTAGAGGTCTGTGACTAGATGAAACTTCAACTTGAGGGTCCCTGGTTCGATCCTTGGGGTTTCGTACTTTCAGAGTTTCTATTTCAGATCTACTTTGCTCTTTACCTAGTTGAGGGATAAACGGTCTAGGATGTCCAGTTTTATACTTATGACCAGCCGCAACACGGAACACCTTAAAAGTGCACTAAACTCGCACGTGACATATTCAAACATCCACATTACTAATAAGCATTCTCCTTCCACGGGAGGGGGGGGGGGGGGGNNGGGGGGGGGGGGGGGGGGGGGGACCGCCGTGGCCTAGTGGTTAGCGTGTTCGTATTCTGTCGAGAGGTCCGGGGATCGAATCCGAGTCACGCTGCGGTTGGATGTTCCTGTCTTTCGGGTGAGACAGTAAAAACCGAGGTCCCGTGTCACAGTAGGTATCGGCACGTTAAAGAACCCTCCCTAGGTGCTCTACCGTCGTGGGTGCTGAGTATTCACAAAATTTGTCACCCTTCATCGACAGACTTTGGCGTCTCCATATAAGTGAAAGATTCTTGAGTGCGACCATGCAAGGGTAGGGCAGGGGTAGGATTGGGCTCCATGCGTTGCGTGTCAAACACGGGTTCGAGCCCATGCAGCTAGCAATAAAACCGAAGTTAATTAATATTGCGAGAAAAAGACTTGAATTTATATATATGCACTTGCAGAAAGCGGGGTTGCTTCTCGGAGAACACTTGTACCCGAATTTTCTCCCTCACCGATTAAAAACTATTGGCTACCATAGCTGATAGATCTAGGCCTAGATCTATAGTCGATTGCGGCGAAGGTAAAGTGAAAGTAAAAACAAACCATTTTGGTGCGCCTGCACATGATATTTAATCATGGAGTGTTTGTCGAACATTATCTGAGAAGATGTACATGTGATCATGCATACAACATAACATTGACAAAGCAAGTAATTAGTATATATGAAACTTACTGTTATCAGCTGTCGAAACGTCCGCTATTGTATATTGTGAAATAGTTGTTTACATTCGTTAGCGTTCCTGAGGTTTATTTATAACCTTTAGTCATGTGACATTTATAGTTCTAGAAATAGAATGACGTAGAAAAATCTGGTTATAAATAGATAGGCCTAGAAGTATATACATCGAGAGCCGTTATGTTCTAATTCGTTCCACTCAAACGAACATAAATTATTTACAA
>JACSZP010063519.1:1320-11634 GCA_016161895.1 Pinna nobilis
AAAATCACAACTTGCTACCGGCCGGGTTTGGCCTGATTGAACAAATACCATGTGTTTTTTTTTCACGGCCGGGTTTGGCCGATTTGAATGCTAAAGGGTTAAGTGACTGGCTAAAACTAGTCTGATTAGTGTGTGGTCTCCTAAGCCAGGTTGAAATAGCTTTAGCCAAGGTTCCACTGTATTTGTGCTTTTACGTTTGGAGCTAAGTCTGTTACCATAGGGACTAGAGCTACACCCTATGTATCCTTCAGGTTATCTGCACCTCTGCCTTTGATAGAGAACACAGTGTCAATTCAGGGCTTTTTTTCCAGTCAGTTTTATAGCTGATAATGGGCTATGTTCCCAATGGCAAATCATATCTTTTTTTCCCAATTTTCAGCCAAAAATTCCCAATCAAGAAGATAAAAATGAAATGTGTTGCCAAATAGCAAAAATTTAGTTAGCTTGTTGATTGTTATTGTAATTTTCACCATTAACAAACAGTAAGTGGTATATGGGTATCTATTTTGATATTTACAAGTGCTACATATTGCATTATAACAAGCAAAATCCCAATTTTTTGTCAAAATGTCGCAAAATTCCCAATTCCCGGGACACTGGCCACATTCCCAAAATAGAAAAAGCCCTGCAATGACAGCAAGCTGTTCATGAAGGGGATTTATGGGTAGGAGTGTCACAGGAGAGTCTGTATGTACACAGATGTATTTATAGACTCTGTGTACATGTTAAGTCCAGATTGATTCTCAATCGAGGTACATGTATACCTGAAAATGAAGTGACATGATGAAAAGATACACTCCTAAGACTTAAATTCACTGTACTTACGAAGTGAAATAGAATTTGTATCAATGTCAGCCTATTTATAGGTACAGTAAAACACCTGCTTCAGCAACCAGCCAGTTCTTATATAATTATGTTGTTTGATCCTTAGTGCTTTGTGTATTTTTATGCGCAGAATTCGCAAGAAGAACATGCTAGTTATCAGACTTTGGCACTTTGCCAAGATCACAGTATTTTTTTTTCATCTCTGGTCAGTGCGGCTGAACTGAAGCCAAATACAAGGTTCTTTTTGTTATCAGATATTGTGTATGTATATATGTAGTATTTGCTCTACAGCAGAGTATGTTTGACTGATATTTTGTAATCAACAGTGATGTTGAAGGCTTCTGCTGCGCCCCTAGGCTGATCAATTGATTTAGATTAACAGAATCTTAGAATTTTGTGTGTTGTAGACAGGGAAATCTGTAAACCAAAGGGAAAAAACATGGCAATCCAAACCTTGGCACAGCCTCATTCTTGATTCCCATGTTCATACTGGAGGCTGAGGGTTTAAAATATCCTTGTTCAAAACATATACAACTCAAGTTGTTTACCAGCATTTACGGTAATTGTGATGTCATAGCATGTGAGTTGTCCTTCCCTGAGCATATATGGAATTTTCTAAACTTTTCATGGGTGATTATGGTTTTTAATACTGTATACAGGGAAATTTTTAAACTGGACAAATTCAAAATGATAAATTCATTGAAAAGGACTATGAGGAGACTGGGCAAATTCAAAACGGGGCAAAACTGTCTACAAGTGCATAAGGGCGAAAATGACACGGGGCGAAACTGTCTACAAGTGCATAAGGGCGAAAATGACACGGGGCGAAAATTACCCTGTATACAGTAGGCAGGTATGGGAGAAAATACTCTCAACAGGTTACTATTATTGAGGCTTACAACATACAGAAGAAAGTATGATTTTATGGGAACATGTATAATATGTTGACCAAATCAGTTTTTCCACTTTCGGTACCTTTGAATAGTAAGTTTGGAGTATCTCTATCTTTCCATTAAATGTTTGTTTATTTGATTTTTTCAGATATCCATAGTTGCTTGTTGTTGCTGTCAGTCCTTATATGCGCTTGTTGATTCAGAAAATGGTCCTTACAGGTGCTTGTTGATTAAGTCTGTCCTACAGTTACTTATTGATTCAGTTGTCTTTACAGGTGCTTGTTGATTCAGTTGTCTTTACAGGTACTTGTTGATTCAGTTGGTATTAACAGGTGCTTGTTGATTCAGTTGTCTTTACAGGTGCTTGTTGATTCAGTTGGTCTTTACAGGTGCTTGTTGATTCAGTTGGTCTTTACAGGTGCTTGTTGATTCAGTTGGTCTTTACAGGTGTTTGTTGATTCAGTAAATGGTCCTTACAGGTGTTTGTTGATTCAGTTGTCTTTACAGGTGCTTGTTGATTCAGTTGTCTTTACAGGTGCTTGTTGATTCAGTTGGTCTTTACAGGTGCTTGTTGATTCAGTTGTCTTTACAGGTGTTTGTTTATTCAGTAAATGGTCTTTACAGGTGTTTGTTGATTCAGTCGGTCTTTATATGTGCTTGTTGATTCAGTTGTTTTTATAGGTGCTTGTTGATTCAGTTGTCTTTACAGGGGCTTGTTGATTCAGTAAATGGTCCTTACAGGGGCTTGTTGATTCAGTAATTTATGGTCCTTACATGTGCTTGTTGATTTAGGTGCTTGCTGATTCAACAAATGGTCCTTACATGTGCTTGTTGATTCAGTTGGTCCATAAATGTGCTTGTTGATTCAAATGGTCCTTAGGTGTGCTTGTTGATTCAGTTGGTCATTACAGTTGCTAGTTGATTCAGTTGTCTTTACAGGTGCTTGTTGATTCAGTAAATGGTCCTTACAGGCACTTGTTGATTCAGCAAATGGTCATTACATTGCTTGTTGATTCAGGTGCTTGCTGATTCAACAAATGGCCCTTTCATGTGCTTGTTGATTCAGTTGGTCCTTACATTGCTTGTTGATTCAGCAAATTGTCCTTACATGTGCATGTTGATTCAGTTGGTCCTTACAGGTATTTATTGAATCAGATGGTCCTTGCAGGTATTGATTCAGATTGTCATTATAGGTGTTTTTTTATTCACACCTGATGTACCCTGAATTCCAGATGAATGTTGTCAACAATTTGATCGCAGTGTAACTGTTTCTGCAGACAGGATAATATTTCAGCGTTCTCACAATTTACATTCTGCCTCTGACACCCTGCTAGTGAATTATTAATGCTCTAATTACGGAAATTGTCAGATGAAATATCTGTTGCAAACTGCAGCAGAATCAATGTCTGTAATGTATTCATATAATCATTTAAATATTTTATATCCCGGTAAATTAACCATCAGTAGTTTTCAAACTGATAACAACACTGCAAATTGTCATTGATTTTTTCCTCCTTTCCTGCAGTTTTGGTAGATAGGTTGTCAGCAATTAAACAAAGTTACCAGGGTGTTACCGATCAGTGTGTATATAGAGTGTAATCTGACAGACATAAAAGTACAGATCTAATCCCACTTGTACAATGTAGTGTTTATTTACAATGAAGAGAAACAAATCTGATTATGATGACTTTGAAATTGATTTTCTGTTGTGAATTTTGTCATGAAGACTTTGCAGCATTAGATATATGTGGAGTTATGTGTAACAGCTAGGTAAATGTGTTTGTTATTTTACAAGTACATCTGCATCTGTCTGTTGTGTGAACCCACCACTTCATATGAGAGACAACCAGGAAATTGTAGATATTGGGATATTATTCCTTTCCATTGTAAGTAGAGTGGAACTCTGATATATTGAAACTGAGAGAGATGAATTTTTCTTTCAAATTAATAGGGTTTTCAAAATAATTGGGTTAATCACAGTTTAGCTGGGGTAGTAAAATCATACTATTCAACAGAATAGATTCATGGGTTGTCCAGCTTAACCCCTCCTACAGATTTGTAGCTTTAGATTTCATATATTACAGGACTTTTATACCCTTAACTGGGATGTACTTATCCATTGGATTTTTTTTCCAAATGTTTTTAGAATCACAGAAGTTTGACAATTTCATTTTTTTCATACTCGATGTATTAATTGGACTCGCCTACTGATTGAGACTTCATTTTTGTTTTATAGATACATAAACACTCTATTTTTAGTTTTCTATATATCTTACATTAGTTTTATGTTAAAAGTTTTTCTTTTTTTTCAGGTAAAGAGGATTGAATCAACTTTGATGATTGAACGGAACATTTTTTTGCAGAAATCAGGATTTGTGTAGGGTAAGATTATCTGGCCAACGAGCCATTACTTATCGCCATGGTAACAGCATTGCTCTTTATATCATGATGTCTCTAACCTCCTGTCCATGCAGGTTCTAACTTCCCTAGAACTTAAGTTGATTATGTGAGATTAGCACTTTGTCAATGATTGACATCAAAACCAGGTGCCTCCAACAGAGCTCAAACCCAGGGCCCCTAAGTCTGAAGTCAGAAAACCAGGTGCCTTGAACAGGGCTCAAACCCAGGGCCCTTTAATCTGAAGTAAAACATGACAAGATGGAGCCTTGATGGTTTTGTCAATCAGGAATTTAATAAGATGTGCAATGTGATTGACTCATAACATTACAACTGGTACATTATTGCATGTACTGTTAAACTAATAGCCGATGTTCTGTCACTACGGTAAGAGCTTTCCTGCAGAGATTCAGTTAAATTAATTCTCTATAAAGCTTATGATTAATCTCCATGATGTATATAGCTTAAGGCTCCAAAGAGTACATCCTTAATTGCTTTTGGAACACTGATAATAGTGTGAAGATATTCGCATAATAACCCTAATTTGACATTGCTGTGTGTTATTTACAGACTGAGCATTTATCAATCTGAAAATTCTAATCAAAAGAGCCTGTGAACAGACCATAAAATGCCATTATAAAATCCTAAACTTATTTAAAATGTCCTAAAATCATCCTTTAAGAAAGTCTAAAATTGTTCTAAATTTTGACCTAAATTTTTATCAAAAGTGATTCGTAGGCCTGCAGGTGGTCTCTCTCAATAGTTAGATCTCTCAGGATGGGTCCTATTGTAGTAGCCTTTGTATGTGTAGAGTTTTGAAGTGTACCATACACAGTGTAACCTGTTTTAAGAAACCATCAAAGGGAGGGGGGGGGGGGGTCAAAAGGGTCACATATGACAGGTGGGCTCTTAATTTAGGTGATTTTATATAAGAAATGGCCATTGGGAACCATAACTTGGGTCATTTAAGACAGGAAGTGGTTTTATTCAGTGGTTCACTAAGGCAGGTTAGACTATAATTAACCTTTGATATATACTGAGTATTGGGCTATACCGTATAATCAAGCCATATTCCCCGAGTTTTAGAATTTTCCTTTAAGTAAACTTTGTTTTTGCACAACTTCAGACTGACATAAGTTACAGGCAATACTTGTGTTTGCTGATTTCATCAGTCATCTTTTAATGTGATATGGCTTCATTAATGACTGATGTAGCCTTTTCTGTAAGATTTAGTTTTTCCATTAATGAATGATGCATTGTTGGTAGTATTGTCTATGCATGTGTTCATTATGTTGGTACACAGAACAAAGAAGTACTCATAAATTATCTAGTGTGGATAGAAATAGATGTAGCAGGAAGGAAGCTGGCTACAAGGATAATAATCAGTTAGTTCAAATATACAAACAGTGGGGGAAGCTGTGAGCACAGGAGGTGTGAGCGAGTGGTAGGGGCTTGGGAAGCTGTGAGAGCAGGAGGTGTGAGCGAATGGTAGTGCCTCGGGAAGCTGTGAGCGCAGGAGGTGTGAGCGAGTGGTAGTGGCTCGGGAAGCTGTGAGCACAGGAGGTTTGAACAAGTTGTAGTGGCTGGGGAAGCTGTGAGCGCATGAGGTGTGAACAAGCAATACTGGCTGGGAGTCTGAACACAAGTCACGTGGTTATGAGCCTGTACATGTTGTAAGATGTCTGAGATACCTGCTGATAAACCTGAGAAATGTTTGACTTAAGCGTATTTGTTATACCGTCCCTTTGTGTAGATATCAGTCACAAGTAACAGGTGCAGCTGTGGCCTTGTGGTTAGTGTGTTTGACTTCTAATCGTGAGGTCATGGGTTCAAATCCACATCACATTGCTGTCTGTTCCTATTTATCGGATGATAAAAACCAAGATCCCGTGAAATAGTAGCTGTCTGCATGTTAAAGAATTCTTTCTGCTCTATGGCCATAAGTGTCAAGCATGTATACACCAAATTTGTCTCCCTTTACTGACACACGGTAAAGCCTCCATATAAGTTAAAGATTCTTGAGTGGGACGTTAAACTACAAAGTAACCAACTACACGTAAGTGCTATTATATTATATATATTGTGGTGTATGTACAGGGGGCTGACCTGACATTGTCATGCACTACTTGCTACAGAATCAGATAGAGGAGTACAGGGCTGGTTATCAGGAAATGTTCTTACCTGGGATTGCATTCTGTGACATCATCATATACAGTGGAGTTGGTCTATAGTTCAGTCAAAGGGGATTAACTTTTGACTTCATTAGAGACATCCTTCATTTTAAGCATTAGAATTTACTGCATTAATAGATAAATAGTAATTCTTTTCGGGGATTTTCTTCTGAATTCACTTTAAGCCGATTTGTTATAGACCGACTCTACTGTAGATGAAATTTTGTTAATGATGCTTCTATATACTTATAGATAGATAGCTTTAAGAATTTACTACATCTTTGTATATGTAGCAAGGTCATCAGGTTTTTAGTTGTGTCATTTTATTTTACAGATACCTTATTCAGTTGCGCATGTGATTTCATGGCACATTCTGCAAATATTCACAAGATGAAGTCTATGATAACGAGGCCGTCCAGTGGCTCGGGTGCAGTGGCATCAAGCAGTGGCAGCAGTGGTGGTGGTAGTGACAGAGGTGGGGGTACAATGTCCGTGACACTGCAGGCAGCAGGTAAAGTTCCCTCCCATTGCTCTATGTTTTGACAGGGAGAAATACTGAATGATATGGACTTATTTAGGTCACCAGATGGCAGCACCTGTTGAAGTGGATTCTGGGATTGAATTTATATTATTTTTTTTTCCCCTTACACAACCATTTTCTAGAATTTCACCCTATGTGGATATAGATACTTTCTGGGAATTTTATGCCTTCAGCATCTGTTGTTCAGATTATTCATCTGTATCCCCACTTAGGTCACTAAAATGTGGAAAGGTCACCACTAGGTGGCAGAAGCCTTCAGCATGTCTGTCTCAGATGATACAGTGGTCTGTACCCACACTGAGATCACAAGTAAGTGGAAAGCTCACCACTAGGTGGCAGTAGCCTTCGGCATGTTTGTCTCAGATGACACAATTATCTGTACCTACAGTGAAGTCACCAGTAAGTGGAGGACATCTGCTTCTCTCATTCAGAAAATGACCTAACATATGTCATCACTAAACAAAAGCCATCAGCTTCTCTTGTTCAAGTAGGGCCAATCAGAGATTCCAGACTAATGTCCCCTATCGCAGTAAGTGTTGGCACATTAAAGAACCCTCACTGCTCAATGACCATAAGTGCCAAGCATAGGCCAAATTTATAGCCTTTTATCAGTATATAGTTACATCTCCATATAAGTGAAAGATTCATAAGTGGGACAATGCTACCAACTAATGTCTTACTCAGGAAATTCCCAAACTTTGGTCACCACTAAGTGGAAGCCACCTGCTTCTCTTATTCTGATAATTTGTGTTCATGATGAAAATTAGTATTTGGCTTCTCTGTTTCCATGGCAAACAGGTGCTTGTGAACCGGCTCATTAGATGAAGAGACTCGAGGATAAACACTGGGTTTATTGTAGATTTGTTATTTGTTGTGGTTTGTAGAGATAAATGCCACTCATCCATACTGTGGTCAGTGTGGTCAAGTTTTATTTCAGATTTGTTGCTGTTAGGTATGAACAAGCTGTAAATGTGTTCAGAACAGGAGGGAACCAAGTAAGATTCTAAAGAAACACTGTCTGATATGTGGTCTGTCTGAAATGTGGTCTGGTTCCAAAGAACTCTGCCATATCTGGTCACAATTTTCTATTTTTAGAAATGTAGACCTATATTTCTGAAGGATGACCCAATTGAAAATTGAAAAAGTCGAAAATAAATTTGATAAAAGGATAATATCTAAAGATTAAGAATAAAATGTTTAGATGATAAATGAACTTTTTTTAATGATTTAGAATGCGTAAGAGTTGTCTTTTCTTGATTAAGTTATGTAAGAGTTATCTTATCTTGGTTTCCTTTTCTGTTTTCCTTTTATTTGTTTTTTTTTTCTTGCGTGTCAGTAGAACATTTTTATATAAAATCATTTTGGAGAGAGAGGAAAAATGTAAGTGTGCATGTGTGAGAGTTTGATAAGAGTTTTTCTTTATTCTGCAAAGCAAATATGTAAAAAGAAAAGTAAAAAAAAAAAGCATACTCTAATGTTGCTTCCTTGTATAACACTATAGAGATCTCCCCATGAGTACTGTAAGTAACAGCTGTACATCTGACCAGTGGTATTTGCATTTTTGTATTTCCTACATTTCTGGCATTTTACATCATAATCTACTTTTGGATGCACTTCCGTGACATTGCTATAAATAGACAGTGGGGGGAATCCCCTTGTTGAGTGCTCAATGGCATGTATTGATCCTTTTCATTCACTATTTGCTTTTCATCTTAATTCACCTCCATGCACCAGTAACCATAGACAATAGTTTGTTGATATCACCATGGTGATTATAGTGCAGGTGTTTTAAATTGATCCTAATCTTCTTCTCCAGATGGTATTTTCTTGTCAAAGTGTGACGTTGCATGTACCGTAAAGATTTTCATTGTTTTGTGTGTTCAGAAGTGTTGGCAAATGTTTCTTTGAATATTTCTTCAACATCAAGGGATTCATTTTGCTTTTAATTCATTATCAAATAAAATACCTGATCTAATAAAAAAAAAGCAACTGATTGTTTCTCCATGATGAATTGTGAGATATATCTCATCTGTTCCTCTTGTTCTATAAATAGCCAAGATATTTCTGTTTCTAAAACCATTCAGAGCATATTTGTAATGATGCTTAGTGTAGTGTTTTATGTACAAAATACAAACATTAATTAATTTGTAATTGTTTCTATTTTCATTTAAAAGTAATTAGATATAATTAACAAATGTGGTTTAATTTTCAGTTTAGATTTAAGTTTGGAAATGGAAAACTACAGGTAAAGACCATGAAATATTTGTCTAAATTAAGTGGTTTCTTTATGTGTTATGTATCTTACTATTGGACCCAGTAAGCTTTTGACGGGGAAGCTTTGATCAATTTCTGTACCTTATTAACTTGTTATAAAGGACCTCCTGTGGTTTGTATGAAAAGTGATCAGCCAAGACTTTGAGGGCATTCTAGGACTAGACTCGGTTCCAGTTCTAGTAAGGTATTATGGCCGAGAGTTGGAGACCGGGCTTGGACTAGATTAGGTTCCTGTCCTTGGTCAAAGATATGAGACCAGACTAGGGTTGGACTGGGTTCCTGTCCTAGTAAGGCACTATGGCCATGTGTTGGAGACCAGGCTAAGACTATACTGACTTCCTTTCCCAGTAAGGGCATTATGACCAAGGGTCTAGACCAACCTAAGATTAAAGTGGGTTTCTTTCCTAGTAAGGATATTATGGCCAAGATTGAAGACAAGGCTTAGACTAGTTTGGTTTCTGATGTAAGAGACTACAACTGCAGTCTATCATATCTCCATGAGATATGGTCCTAAGTATGGATCAGAATTTAGGAATCTTGACTTTCACATGGCATAAATAATGAACTCAGAATGAAAAGAGAGAGGGAGGGGGAGGGGGCTTTCTCTGTTATATATTGATCAGTTTTACCTTTCTCTCACATTGAAAATCTCATATTTAGCTGTCACACATTGTACCCTAGATTCTGTATTAGTCTCTCCTATGGCATTATTTTAGAAGATTCCATTAGTCACTGAAGGGATGACGCATACAGGCTTTCTACTGTTCCTACTTTTTCCTACTTTTCCTACTTTTTTATTTTGATCCTATTTTCCTACTTTTTCAGTAAATCCTCCTACTATTCCTACTTTTTAATCACAAATCAAAAAAAAAAAGAAGCAATATAGTTTATTCCTACTTTTTAATCACAAATCAAAAAAAAAAAAAAGAAGCAGTATAGTTATGGAGTGAAAGAATAGGTAAAGTAAACTAAACTAGAAATGAATATATAATAAATCAGATTGAATGTTGAATGATGATGCAAATTTAAGTCTCTCGGTTAATTAGGCTAACAGATGCAAAGCAACAGCTAATTTGCTATTAGCAGAGTTTCCAGTTCATTCTAAAATCATAAAAAATTCTGAATTTTTAGACATGTTTCTAAAATCTTCAAAAGATAAAACTCCACATAATGGAAGGTATGGGGAAGTCCTAAAGGTTATCCTAAAATTTTG
>JACSZP010063541.1:0-13497 GCA_016161895.1 Pinna nobilis
AGCAAGAACACCAGTTCAAATCAACTAACGGTTCGTAATCATATCCCTTTGACTTGAGTGTGAAATATCAAATATTACTTTCACGTGCATCCAACAGTTCTACAGGATGTGCATCACTTTTTCCGTTGGTTTCATTGTGTTTCGGATTTTTTTCAACCACGTGAAAATGTTGAGCGCAAAAGAAGAAGATAATGCATAATCCTTTTACAAGACACCACCAAACAAATATTCGAATACCCATGTCCGCTTTCTCATAAATCCAACAACTTCCGGTTTCGCCGCATAAATCTTGCCAAACTTTGCACGCACTGTCTATAATGGAGCCAAGAATAAGTGGCCCTGGTGTCGTGCCTATAAAATAAAAAAAATCTTCTGAAACGGAAATAGAAATACCACAACAAGTTGGCATTGATTATTATGTTTATCCGACTCGAGTTAGTTTTTTCAGAGTTACAGAGCGCTTTAGCGAATGTTTTGAGAGTTTGAAAATTAATTGACGAGAGTAGGATTTGATTAAACATGATAATTAATGCAAATTAGTTGTGCAATTTGTTTCTACCATCAAATCAAAGAAGTGAAAAAGTCAAGAAGAAGAATTTTTTCAGTTCCCGTCTTGATGAAAGCCCCTCAATGTATTATGAGGCCAAATAAAATACTGTCAATGTACGACGTCATATTGAATTTCCTGCCATATTAGCTCAACAAAAGACTCGGAAGTGATAATCAGCGAGTGGTTTCTCGATACATTTAGTCAGCTGCAGTCTCAATTATACAACCTTTTTGGATGGTGAAACTACGTCTTTTATGGCAGAAATTTTAATTACATGTATATATAGTCTGTCTTGTCTTTTTAGACTGAAAAAAGATATCAATCCAATAAAAATTAACAATAAACACACTATAAGCAATTACATTCAAAATCATTCGACAGGTCATTTCGAATGCACTTGGTGATTCCCGTCTTTCGAATCAGACGTAAAAACGGAAATACCGTATCACAGTAGCTGCTGGTATGTTAAATAACCCTCACTGTACAATGGATATAACTTCTGCTGAGCGTAACATTAATTTCATCAATTGAATTCGGAAATGTCTCCATGCAATAAAATATTCTTGATAAGTCAATCGTGTCAATGCAGTTTGTTAATCCAGAAAGTTCCGTGGATATTTATGATGGCAAAAATCATTTCAAAATTGAATCGCGAAGCCATATTTTCAGTTTATCTTTTCACTAGAGATGCAATGTTATCCCCAATGGTAAATCGTCAACATGCCAGAATATATAGAACTTCTGAGCAATAAAAATACGCTATTATGATAAAAGCAAAATAGTCAAAGTTTAACAAATGAAAACAACTTTCACCCATGGTTTAAAGTCGTGTTGTATATAGAGGAAATTTTCGCATTTTAGCTTATTTCGCACTGAGAGTAAATTGACGAATTCATTCAGTTATTCTATTTCATACCGTATAATCTGCAATTTTCGGAGTTTCCATTTTTGTGATATGCATGACTTAAACAGTGTATGACTAAGCATGCATTGTATACATGTATATCTGATATTAAATTGTAAACTGAAAGCTATACCCCTCAAACTTAAATGAGAATATCTTACCTAAAAGCCTGAGAAAAAGCCACTGAAATCCAATGGCAAGCGACTTTTGCTTTTCCGAAACACATCTGTAGAGAGAGAGGAAAAACCTTGTATGTATGTTGCAAATGATGATAGCTATACTGAGATATCGAAGATCCATCACTTAACAATTTGACGGTCTCCATGACAAATAGAATTTGTTATTGTAGGAACATTTACTGTGACTTCATTCCGCCCCTCAAACTTAAAACGAATACCCATACCCCGATGTCTAATATATTTTGAAGTCGGGGAGGTGCGTCTATTGTAAAACAATTTTGAAAGGGTAACTAACAGGAGGCAGACTTCTTCAGCATACAATCAGTTTTCATGATGAATCCATACGATTTCCATCGCTGTTAATAGAATGAGTTTGAAGTATCAAATTGCCTACAGTACTGAATTTGCTTAGTGACAAAATGAAGTGGATAGAATATACAGAGAGAGAGAGAGAGAGAGAGAGACAGAGAGAGACAGAGAGAGAGACCTACCTCATGGTCGCAGTCTGTGCAGGAGACACGATCGTAAAAGTAAGAAACATTCCGAGAAACAGGAATGGCACAATCACCCACACAAGCTTGCAATCAGATAAACACGCTCCCTGATGTGCTCCAGGTGGCGGGAAAATCCCAGATGAAATATTTGTAAATGTCTCGTTAATGGAATCGGTCGACAAGGATACCGCCGGGGGAGTGGTAAAAAAAGAAGATTCAGTGCTTGTTAAGTTGGTTTTGTTGTCTGTTGTTTGGTACATGAGAGACAAACTATAGGTTACACAGGCACAATCTTTGTACATCTGAAAGGACAGAAAGGACGAGGAACATGTTAAGCTAAATTGGCCCTGTGATTTCTGAAAAAACTAAGTGATATGAAATAATTTAGTCTAGGTTTAAAACAAAGACAGGGCCGATTTTGGAACAAAGTGGCTCTAGTCCACAGATATTAATGTCGTTGTCTTCATTGGTGCACGTATATCTGAGAGTAAAGAAAATAATTTTTGCCATTTATTTTATACCTCTGGAAATGTAAAAAATCATATTGTTCTCCCGGATGTACATCTAACTCATTAGTTGTTTTGCTGGTCCTTTTTTGTGTATGCATTTAGGAGTATGAAGGGGCTTTACTGAGAGGCAAAGTAAAAAACAACTTGGATGAATGTCCATGCCTTGCCATAAACAAACATAATTTGTGCAGTTGAGTTGTGTAAGAAAATGGATTGTATTTGTTGTTACCTTAAAGGGCCCCACGGGACCTTCCATCCATTCATATTCCGATGAGCACCCAGCATGACAAGGGGTAAAGTATATCAACCCATCCATACCACACACAGGTTCATATGATTTGGCACTGCAATCGCAATTGGCATTGCACACGCTTGTTAAGTTGGAGACAGTCTTCCATTCTCTGAAGAAGAAATATGGGATGAAGCAAGAAAAGGATGACCATCCGATTATATATACGGCCTATTGTGATTATCCATTGTGGATCTCAACCCAGGGATTGATTTGTTTCCGACAGAGAAGGGAATTGCTAAGCCCATCCCGCTCTTCGCCGTATATGCCTACACAAACGAGGGTCCATTTGGCATTTGAGTAGTTTTTTCGCCTTATGGTAATGGTTACCGTATGGTATGGTAATGCTTCCTTCGGATGAATCAGTCAAACTATCGAAGTTTTGACACGTTGAAAAACTCCTTACTACTTGGTGGTCATAAGTGCCGAGCATAGAAATCGATGACCCATCAACGACATACGGTAACGTCTCCAATGAGACAGTGAAATATGTTTGAATATGACGTTAAACAACAATACAATTCACTTGCAAGCTACCCAACATGTACTAGCTAATGATATATTATTTTCAACCTTCATCACCTACTATTATTAAAGATGATATTTGTTCACGTCAGATAGACAGGTGCTACATCGATGTAGCACATCAGATGAACTAAAAGGAGAGAAAAATGTTCAAGACGCTACACATTCTAAACACCGCCAACTAGCACTTTAATTCTCGAAATATTTTCTATCTCCTTAATTCAATTTTTCAATGTATCAGTTGCTATTTTTCTCTGTTTTTGAAGATAATGATTACGATTTTTGTTCTAGGCCTTTCTTATAAATGTCTTGATTTAAAATATATCAGGTAGATGTATATGTTGATGATAGACGTACTAAGATTCAGTCCTTCTTTCTGTGGTGGACATTGAAAACTTTCCATACATTACGACTTACCTCTCGACAGAATATTACATTGTCACAGGGGTTCTATTACTCTCGTTTTAAGTCAGTATTTCGCAAAATTTGTGGTCGGTATAACAGTCTAGTTTGCCAATAGAATCTGTCATTTGGCCGAATACTGTCTAACGTGTTACATACATATACCAATTTTAAAGACGATCTCCATACACATATTTTGACATTTTGACTACAGATTGTCCCGTCTACGTGATCAAGATATCGAACTCGTGGCGAACGTGACCAGTCGGCAGGAGATGCTTACTTCTGGGCACCTGATCACACATCTGGTGTATCGAGAAGTCCGTCCGTGCTCGCCAAACTCTTTATTTTTTGTTCTCTCTATTTATAGAAATTTGAGATCGATCATCGCTTTTACCGTTACTTTTTTATTACAGCACTTGCTCTTTGAAACATATTTCTCTACAGGACAAAATGACTGTAAACTGGAGATGCTAAGTATTCCACATCACCTGGTGTCACCATGTTTCATTCAGCATCATTATTGGATGAGTAACATAGAAAGGTTAGAATCTTAGAATTTGTGTATCAGTGACTACTTTCACAGTTAACCGATTTTTAAATACTGTATATAAGGTTATTTTGGCGTCTTGTTATTTTCCCCCTAATCCACTTGCAAACCGTTTCGTCTTGTTTTTAATTCACCCAGTCTCTTCATAATTCTTTTCATTGAATTTATCGTTTTAAAGTCGCTCATCGACAATGAGTGCGAAATGGGCAAAAATAAAATGAGGGCGAAATTTTCCCTTCATAAGTAAGTTGTTATTATCGTTGATTGTACGTTATGTAATAGTGATAAGACATCGATTATCAACGCGCAGTAAAAAGGATGAATTGAGGATACGAAGGGACATCCCGATTCATTGATACTATAGATTCTTAAATAAATACGAGAAATTATCATTCGCGTAATTTCGCGAGTGCACGCCATCGCGGATTTTGATGGAATCATGATTCGCGAATCTATAATCTAGTATTATGAATTTACCAAATAAAAATATAGTTAGACCAAATTTTATTTCGGCCTTTAAGAAACCGAGCTCAGAACGCGAAATCTAATATCTTGACGTTGAGAAATTCAAATTCGCGAAATTATGTACTGGCGAAAAATATGGAATCGACATATTGTAATGATTTTGGTATATATCAGATCTTTTGAGGTAAGATATAGTCCCTTACTTTTGATTTCCGTATGTAGTAGTTACACCAGCAATCTTTTGCGTCGGACAATGAATTAGGAAAAGACCTCCGCATATAAGAGCTACAATGGCGACGATTACATTCATTCGAATTATTCCTCTACACTTCAGCTTCAATTTCTTGGCAACGTATCCACCAAATAGCATCCCACCTCCTGCCCCTGGCAGTGTTATGATACCTGTCGGGATAAATAGTTATGCCATTAAAATCCACCATATCCCTAATGACATGTGGTAAATATATTACAAAACATAGCGAAGCGCAAACAATTATTATAAATGTTGACCAACATGACTGCATAGACAAAGCATATTCCAACCTAAAAATGATAAGTTGGATGGTTGGTTGTATTGTTTTTTTAAACTCAAGAATCTTTCACTTATATGGAGACGTCGCCATGTTCCGGTGACGGGCGACAAATTTGCCTTTGTACGCACCTATGGTCGTATAGCAGGGGGGTTCTTTAACGCGCCGATACCTACTGTGACACGGAACTTGGCTATTATCGTCTCATCCGAAAGACAGGGACAGCCAACCAAGGTGTGATTTTGGCTCGAACCCCGGACTTTACGATCAGAGGTCGAACACACTAACCACTAGCCAATTGAGGCCCAATATAAGGGAAGGAAAGGTTCCCCTTAAAAATACAACATGCACATACTGACATTCAGCGATGTAAACTGTGTAGCGTTAAATAATGACTTAATAGAATAAATTAACCGATGCTATGTGGAAATACATCTGATATTCGAACTCGACACAATGGTTCGCGAATATAAAGATCGACTAAACTTTTAAATAACTTCACTAGACATTTTTCTGATCCTAGTAATTTCTTTTTTTTTTTTGCAAAATTTTATCCTAGTAGATGATAAAAGTAAAAGAGCTAACTTTAAATGTAGAGGAATAAAAGCTTAATACATGGTTCTCAAACATATTTTCCTAACTGTACGTGGATGAGGTATGGACTTATCAAACTTAGTGACAAATGACGGCAATGCAAAGAAAGGGGTATATTTTATCCTTTTTGCCATCAAGTACAATTATACTCATGTTTTTAAAACCCGAACCGAATGTTAAAATTACACTGTCCATTATAAGAGGTATGCTTTAGCAACCCAGAATATTTAACTATTGTGCTCTGCTTGGAAACGGCCGGATTATCGAAAGTTTAATTTATACGAAATGCACTATACTTACCCATTAGAAAACCAGCGAAAGCAGCTGGGAGATTGAATTTTTCTTGCATGAATTTTGCACCAAATGCAGCTATTCCACTGACTATCACCCCTTCCGTACATGTTGCTAGAGAGAGAAACACGAAGGTAGGATTTCGTACCTAAAACGAGAATATGTGTCAGTAGCATTTTGTGTACAATAAAAGAGAAGACATTACATAATATAAAGTATAATAAGGGCATTAATCAACGAAATAACCATAAGTATAATCAGGGCATTCAAAGATTTTCTTTTATTTCATTCTTCGCAGTAGGCCCTCTATATCGCTTTTTAAACTCTAAATATATTTCCTAAGAACAATATAATTAACGAAGAACTAAGAGTAACCGGAAATTTATGTCCGAATAGATACGGCAAATTTAGGATGATAACGGTGTCAACTTTGAAAACAAATGCACTCTTAACGAGATTGGACAAGGTGTCCGGATAAATACAATCAGGCATAGGCAGTCTGAAAGTATACTATTTATATAGATTTAGATAAAGAATGTATTGATTATACACAATAAACGTGAGCAGTAATTGGCAATCACTATCATTATTAATACATTTTATTATCACCATTCAGTCCATTTAAACAGGAGTCCGTGTTTGCCCAACTACTTATTTTGCATTGCTAATAGGAATTATGAGATCGAGCACTGTTCGCTACCTCTGCCTTGTCATAAATTCTACACAAAATTCAGAAATGACTGTTCAAACGGTGCTTGGTCATATTGATATTGACCTCAAAGATGATAAAAAGCTAAACATTCTATTGAAGCATTGATTTGGTCTACTATAAATAGCCAACACAATTTAAATGTAATGAATGTCAGTCACAATTGACAAGAGAGGGGGGGGGGGTATAATTATTTATACTATGGCGGGCACCTGCAGCCCCGAAGGCTTATGATATACACTTAATCAGCAGATAAAAATGAATCAGATTTTAAAGTAAATCAATTTCATGCATTTGGATAACTCTGATAGGTTCATTTTAGAAATGTTTCCCCTTCTTTGAAACTGGTCGGGCTCGAATAGGATAATCTTTCTAAACCCTCTCAAGAAGTTTATTATTACGCAACTAGACGAGGGATAATGCTCGTAAAATGAGGTGAAACTGGATTTTTTAAAAATAATTTGATCCTGGCAAGAAAATTACGACAAGAGCCAACTTTTTCATCCGTACTCGTAAATGACGCTTCTGTTATACATTTAGAACTACCTATTGTGAAACCGGGGCGGGTGGGGAGAGGAGATGTAAGGGTTTGATTTCACCCGTCGTATACCTATGTTGCTAATCCGGCAATAAGCATAATTGAATAATTATCGTAGAGGATATAAGAAGGGCAAAATTTGGTGTACCTCGAGAAATTCATATCTATAAAACTGCCAAAAAGTAAAATATAACATAATAAGGACCAAGTAAGCAAACAGAATAGCTGTCTTACAGCTGTTTAGGACAAAAATTACAGGCTATTTTGATCCTGCACACTTACCAGTGCCCATAACATCTTCGGAAACTCTTTCCAACTCTCGGAGGAAGGATCATCTGTTTTGCCTTCATTTGATTTATACGCTTCTGACTCTTTTTCGAGACGTAGCTTTGCACTTCCTGTAAAAGTTATAAATGACCGATATACATATACAGTAACAGGGGATCTGTAAGGACTGATTAATAATATGTAGCTTAAGCGAAGGTAGCCTAAAAAGAAAAACTTAATTGCATTTTGTCAGTGTAAGATACGCCATCAGCAAGATTGCCTTTAGAAAAAGAGGGTCTAGTGTGATTGTCTTGTAAGCGATGTGATTCTATTAAGTGAGGCGGTTTCCTATGTAGATTTAATGTTTATTGTGAGGCAGCTTCCTCTACAAGGCGACTTCTTTGTAAGGTGATCTACTAAATGAGCTGAGGCTGCTTCCTTAGATCGATGGTCTTCTATGAGAGCTGGGGTTGCTTCCTTTGATCGATGGTCTTCTATGAGAGCTGAGTTTGCTTCTTTAGATCGATGATCTTCTATGTCAGACGATCTTTTGAAGTGATGATCTCCTGTCTATGTCTGTCGTTAGACGGTATGATATCCTAAGGATGGTTTTCGTTTGGAAACACTACCTTCCAAATGAATAAGCCATTGGATAAGGTGACAGCCTACGTCAGATGGTTTAATGAATGAGTGGGCGTGGTGATCTTTTATTTTATCTTTTCTTATTGATCCTTACGAAGAAGACCTACTGTATTTACTTAGCTTCTGTCCTTTCGTATGGGTGTCTTTTATCGTTTTCAAAACTTTGTTATGTTTCACAATCTCAAAAAAAAAAAAAAAAATAACAGCTACAACATCATTATTATAAATAGTACCACAAAATGTAGGATGGAGCTTACATTTTTTAATAAACATTCTAGTCAATTTTTCATATCAACTCGCATGTGCACACAACAGCACATAATGTGTTCGATTAACACTTATTTTACACGTTTCCTTGTAGTTACATTCTTTTTGCTATAAATGGACATTTGTATTAAGATATGTTCAATATTTCAGTTACAAAGTCACACTGATATGGTTTTAAACATTTCAAATACATGTAATCTAACAAACAAATACTCAACAAACAATCCCTCGCACCCCTTACAAAAAATAATTGTAATACGTATACTCGCTCAATCACTCAATGGTCAGGAACAACAGAATGCCAAATCTCTTTTCAAAATACAGTCTGACCTGCCTTAGCGACCCACTGAATTGAATTAAAGGACTTATGTGACCTATATGTAGGGTTCACAAAATGTTTTTTTTATATAAATCACCTGAATTAAGAGACCACCTGTCATATGTGACCCTTTTTACCCCTTCGCTTGGAAGGTCTCTTAAAACAGGTTCGACTGTACTCTAAACACTCAATTTTCATCTCATGTTATTTTCGCCCTAATGCACTTGCAAACATTTTCGCTTCGTTTTAAATTCGCGCAATCTCGTCATAATTCTATTTAATGAATTTACCATTTTGAATTCACCCAGTTTTGAACTCGCCCCATTATGATGAGGGCGAAAGGGGGGAAATAAAACGTGGGTGAAATTTTCCTGTATACAGTAGGTTCCAATTCGGGGAAGAGGATTGCGAATGGAATGTTAAACTTACCCGGTAATTGTTTTGAGAATCCGGAAATTGGTATAGCCACAATCAACATGATACATCCACTTATCAAGAAGCTGATCCACCATGCTCCTACCCATCTGGGATCAAAAGGAGTAATCCCTATTCTGACGAAAGTATATACATTGTATATTAAAACCATTGAAGTAATCCATAATGTGACAAACTTAAGTGCTAATATTTCATTCGAAAATTCAAGAATCTGATAATCTGTTAAGATAACATGGGAATCATAACCAGTCTAATGAAATAAATATTTTACATATTCAACAAATGAATTGCTGTTATTGGGCATCATGAATTTATCAATCGGACATAAAACCATCGATTTCAATGATACACGTTAATTACTTATACAAACTTATTCTTTAAGATACAAAATTCTTATTTTTCAATTTAGTAATTGGAACTCAAAAGTCACACTACACACAAGCGCAAGTATTTATAGACACAAAAAAGGCAATCATGTGCCAAGCCAATGATTAAATGAAATGTTATATAATGACTTAATACATGGAATACGTTAATGAAATTCACTTTTTCATCAGCAACAAGGATTCAGGTAGTCAAGTAAAATGGTTAGAAATACGGGGTAGGTTTGATATATTTTTTTTCAAAATAAAAATAATAATTAGAAGAAGAATACTAAGAATAATAAGAATTAGAATGATAGTAATCATCATAATCATCATCATCATATTATAAAAAAGTAATAATAATAATTATAAAAATAATCCTTACTTATCTACTGTATTGAAGTCTGTGAAGATATTCAATGTTTGAGAACCAAGCATGTAACCAGCTGCGACACCAAGAGAAGCCGATGCGTACACGAGACCTGAGGGAAAAAAAGAAGTCGTTTGGCATTTTCACACCGTATACCTGAGGATATCTTACATTCTGAGGAATGTATTCCAAACTTGATAAAAATGCATGAAATTGGTCCTCCGTTAAGATAAGGTCATTAAGAAAAAGTTGTGCAATTTGAAACTATGAATAACCAGGTTTTACAATGTAGGTACAATTGATGTTAAACACTTGCGATCAATGAAAATGTCGCCTGATAATTTGCCCTACAATTATAAACTTGTTGTGAGAAAGTTGTTATTTTAGAGTCTTCCTTAAAAAGAAACATGACTATTTTGCCAACTCTTTTTCTTACTCAGATCTATTGTAAAGAAAAAGATTCGTCATTCAAATGAATAAAACGATCATTATTTTACAAAGAGAATTCATTTATATCATAGATTGTTTTCTTAACGTCTAACTCGGGAACTGCACACTAAACGAGGATACCATACGTCACAAAATACCGGGAAACTGTTTTTAAATTTTGATAAAAGAATTGAAATTAAGGGCATTTTGGTAGTGATTAAATTACAAACTTGAGACAAGAGATGTCACCCTTTACTTTTTATTATGACTGTAGCGGTCACTTACCTAGGTAAAGTGGTGTCATCTTTGCTTTTGAATTATCGTCGATGTATGTTGTACCCAACACAAACATTGGGGTCGATCCCGCCCCATGAAGAGCATTTCCCAGCATAAAAACGTACAGAAAATTAGGAAGGTTTGATACTGAACTAAAGTCATCAGCTTTGTCAACAAGACAATGAGATTCACCCGTAACATTTTCGTCTCGACAAACATTTTCGAAGACGCTAGTATCTACAAATAAAAAAAATCTTAAAAGAAATTGTTCGGAAAAGTTTTACAACTTTGAACACTAAGTTGATAGAGTATTGTATTGTATTGTATTGTATTGTATTGTATTGTGTTCTTGTTTAACCTCCCACTCAATAATATTTCAATCATATGGAGATGTCACCGTGTGCCGGTGAAGGACGACAAATTTTGCCTATGCTCGGCACTGCTGGCCGTGGAGCAGGGAGGGTTCTTTGACCTGCCAATACCTACTATGACACGGGACCTTGGTATTTGCTGTCTCATCCGGAAGACAGGGACGGCCAACCGTAGAGAGGCGCCGCGGGAATCGAACCCCGGACCCTTCGATTTATGTCTTGCAATATAAAAATCGCGGATAACTAAGGTATCAAACGGCAGAAGAATAAGGAGGCTATTCATAAATTTTGTATATTAGACTAGCACGGACCTCTGACAATCCAGGGGTGGCATCATGTGCTATAGAGGCGCGAGCATACCCTGTCGATAGAAAATAGCTTGTTCTGCGTATGATCATTTTAACTGATGTAAACTACTAGCAAACAGGCTTATGTTACAGCGGTTTTAAAAGGTCAAGTTTGGAGTAAGCATTCCGTATATTTTATGGTCGTTATAACGTTCTAGCTTACATTAAGTACTAGTTTCAGTTCGTTTCCTTTATTTTATTCTTTTTTTTTTCAATGAAATAAGGAAGAAATAAGAGAAGTATTTAGTGTACATTTGGACGTAGAAATGTATGATAAATAGGAATACTCTTTGTATCCAACATGTACTGAACAGAGGTGATTTTGAGTTTAGAAAATTAAAAGCTAACATCAAAAAATGTTTTACCTGATGAGACTTGATAAACGCCGGTCAGAAAATGTGGCAAGGAGAAAACGAAAGACCCAATTCCGAGAGTGACAACGCCTATGGTGATTAACTTTGGTTTATTTCTTTGTCCTCCATAATAACTAATGATCAAAACTAAAACTAAGGCAAAGAAGTCATTGGAACTGACAATAAGTCCGGACTTGGAGCTCGGAAGTTCGAATCTGTTCTCTAAAGTACTCAGTATTGCGTTAATGACTCCATTTACGATGTATCCTTGGAAGAAACTGAAGACACAGGTAAAGAAGACAAACCATCGAATGGAATTAAAAGTTTGTAGGCATCTGTAAAAGCAATGTTATAAACATATATAAATATAAAAATACATACATACATACATACATACATACATACATACATACATACATACATACATACATACATACATACATACGTACGTACGTACGTACGTACGACAGACAGACAGACAGACAGACAGCCAGACAGACCAACAGACAGACAGACAGACAGACAGACAGACAGACAGACATACATACATACATACATACATACATACATGCAGTAATCGATCTCATAATTCCTATAATGCGAACAATTTTAAAAAGTTCGGCAAACATGGACCCCTGGATACACCAGAGGTTAGATCAGGTGTCCAGGAGGAGTGAGCATCCCCTGTTGATATGGAGACTTCTCGCATGACGAGGAAAGGCTTCAAGGCTTCCTTTGTTCGATACTTGCAACAGCGAACTAATGACGGATCTTTGCCATGTCTATTCCTTCCAAAACAAAACATTCTATATTCTTATTTACTGGCATATGTGAGAAACAATAATAATAATAATAATAATAATAATAATAATAATAATAATAATAATAATAATAAAAACAGACAACCTCCAAGCACCTTAAGGCTCGAACCCAAATCATTTCTGTCTCCAGAACAGGGGCCCAGTTGCACAATAGTTTTAAATTTAACGATGAACTAATTTATGCGGTTACGGTAATTCTAAAATAGAAGTTATATGAGTTAACTCAAAACAATTCTGCAAACCGGTTGAACCTTGATGTTGGTTAACTACAAGCTAAAATCTCAACTACAAGTAAATTTTACAATGTATTGTGGAACTAGGTCCAGGGGCCCTTTTCACAAAAAATCTTACGATCAAAATCAATATTTATCGTAAGTTACCAATTTTTCAATTGATCATACTTTGTACATTTTACAATAAAATTTACCAATTGAGGTGAAATTTGATTTACATGAATGATATAAATCAGAATGTGCCTATATTTTTTTAATAATATTCAGAATTTATTAAATAAACAATATTAAAATTTCATAAACTTACGACTACGAGCGATTTTTATCGTAAGATTATTTGTGAAAAGGGCCACAGATCTCTATTTCGTAGCCTGCGTGGTTTTCTATATTCATTGTAAAAAAAAAACAAAAAACAAAAAACCCTGCATTATAAACATGTAAAAAACACATCAGGTTATTTGTATGTCTCTGTC
>JACSZP010063570.1:493-10681 GCA_016161895.1 Pinna nobilis
TCTCTCTCTCTCTCTCTCTCTCTCTCTCTCTCTCTCTCTCTCAATAGAATAGAAGGGAGACGTGTAATCACTTCAGTATAAATCAAAACTGATTCATATACAAATTCTTTATCAAATGAAACACTTCTCATCATTTTCAATTTATTGGTCTCATCTTAACTTAAGAGCTTTCCAAATTTAGACGAAATTGATGAACTTTTATTATCATTCATTTTCAGTGAGTCATCTTTGTAATTCAGGAGTCGTTTATCAGAGTAATTTTGTCAAATACGACATGGGTAAGTGACAACAACAGCTTCAAAGCTTTATCAGGTGCTCGTACAAATTTACAAAGGATGATGACTACATTTACGTATATATCTATACAATTTTTTTTCAATCAAACAAATTTATAGAAATAAATGTATTTTCCCACAAGTTTAAAAGTGTCTTTCAGATAGATTTGATATTAATTACAGACTTTCAAAATGGTGAACTTTGGGTGAAATAAAAGCTACATATTACTCACCTATGTTGTGATTCGTGTCAGAGATTTCAGGTGTATTCTATATTGAATTTTAACGATTTTATGTTCCTTTGACAAAATCGAATTATGTTGCAAATTGCACCAACTGTTTGATACACTCCAGTGTTTCTGGCAAAAAGTGATACATATTCATCTTTAGAGATAGTCAATTAAAGAAAGATAAAAGTGAGATAAAATTACACTTTGGAATGATTTTATAGAGATTAGCAAACTTTTTTCTTGCTTTAGTTTTCATTTTTTGACTTTTTTTTAAACAAACATTATGTAAAAAGCAGAGTATGAGAATCACAAAATCGGCATAGGCCTTTAATGCGTTGTTTTTCCTGCATTTTCTTCAATCAAATGGAATTCCTCAACCTTAAAACATTTTTAAAAGCACACGTTAGATACTAGAACCAAAATGTTATTTATTTGTAGGCATGCATTTAATGGCTGAAACGAAAGGACTTTCGTATAAAGCAAACTCACTTATTAGCGAATAACAATAAAAAATGTTAAGAAGGTTTTTTTTTATTCTATCTAAGTACATGTAAAACCTGCACAACTTAATAGAATGAGTTGGAATATTTTGTCTAATTAAATATCTATAGAGTAATATACAAGATATTGCAACACAAATTTACCTTTGCTATGGATAAGTGTGTGTAACTTAGGCAACTTTTTGATTAGCGATTGTTCATAATTATGTACTTTTGATTCACTTACAACTTTCATATGTTCATATTTTCCGAGTTTTCTGCTTACTGTATACCGGGTTATTTTCGCTCCGTGATATTTTGACACTAAAACACTTGTAAACAATTTGGTCTTGTTTTAAATTTGCCCAGTCACCTCATTATTCTATTCAATGAGTCTAGCATTTTTAATTCGCCCAATCTTGAATTCGCCCACTGGGGATGAGGGCGAGATGGGCGAAAATAAAACGGAGGTGAATATAAACGGAGGCGAAATTTTCCCTGTATGCCGTATTCACTTTCTATGAAGAAAAGAGTCTGATAAAAAAGTTGACATTTTTTAACTGTATGATATACCGTCTTCGCAATCCTGATTTTTGCCTAATAATTTCTTTCAGCTACTTGTTCGATAGAGCTATTTTTCAAAACATCTTATTTGTAAGAGCTCGGGGCGGATGTGATCAAGCGTGATGATACTCCTCCATGACACCTGAACCACCTCCGGAATTTCCGCTTGTCCTGTTTCCACCGGAATTGTGTTTTATCAAATGGGCATGTTATATTTCTAAATACGGCCTTACTACTTAGCACATTCTTCCATTAAATTTGATTTTTACTGTGGAATTATGACGTAAAAGTGAGCAATTACCTGATACTCTATAGGCGGAGATGGACCTTTCTTGTTTTGTTTTGTTTTGGTTTGCTCTCTCTCTCTCTCTCTCTCTCTCTCTCTCTCTCTCTCTCAAACTAACAACGAAACGTTACGATATTGTAGCTGATAAAAATAAGATAAAGTATGTTACTAAGCACTAGCTGGAAAATAGTACAGTGTATGTGAAGATTACTTCTGTAAAAAGGGAAAATGTTGGTTATTTCCCGAAGCAGATATATAAACATGAGAAGAACAAAGTCGAAGGCAAAGACCTTAAGCAAGTTTAAAAGAAATGCCATCGACCTGTTCACATTCTATCGGATGGGAAGAGTAGATACTTCTTCTGTAGCCTAGTGGTTTGAGAGCAGTAAAAATCCTAGAGGGACACAAACTTAAGTGTTAGATCAAACATAGACAGCAATGGTATGGGGTTTTTTCACCGAGTGTTCGGTATTTAAGTCGTTAGGGAGGGTCCATAAAAATCTAGGCTTCATATTACAGGTGTTAGCACGAGAATGACATCTACCTGCTTAACGTTTAGTGCCAAGCGTAGGCCACATCCAACAGGTTTTCATCAACAGTCGAGCATGTTTCAGTAACTGTATTTTAAATATTCTTAAAAGAAAAGTGTGTCCCAATTTTCAAAAAGTATATTTTGGAAAGAATCTTTGTTTTGAAACTTGATATTGGGCGAATATTCAGTTAGTTGTGCTTGTAAAGTAATTATAAGAAGTTGCACCAAGTGACACCATGCTTATGTGAGTACACGTAATGATTGTGGTGTATATCAAATGATACCCGAGTGTCCAGAATTTCATATCAGTATCACGGCTCCTACAGTACCACAGTCATGCAAGAAAATTAGAAACATAATTTTTCGATGATTCAACCTGTTTCCGAAGACCAACCTCATAATAAAATAGCGATATCAAAACAAATCATTAGAAAATAAATGGACATAAACAAGTCCATACTAAGTCTCCACTCATTGTATACGGTACATTAAATCATTAATGACATTTGGTTATTACATAAATGCCCAAAGAACGGCAATCGATTCAACTACATGATCCATTTAACATAGAAATTTAAACCGTTATCAGGTCATAATTTGTGGAACAGGCGGCAAATATGTGCTTAGAGCAAGAAATGGACCTTTTACGTGCGTGTCCATCTGGCAGACTCGTGGACTGAGTAATTACACAGATAGCACATACTCGTGACAAAAGGCGAAAAGGCAGCATAACAGAATGCAGTAGGTTGCACAACAGTATTAGATTCTACTATATGTTCTTACTGAATATACCCACCTTCCTGTCTTAAATATTTTTGTAAGGAACTTCTCGGGTCTAATACTTAAACATCCTCTTGAGCTGTCATCACTGCACATGCTAGTGCCAAAATACATACCCATCCGGCAAAGCAGCTGCCTTTGTTTACATCAAAGTCACACACGTGCTATGTAGTCATCGTCTGGCCGAATCATCCTCTTTCCGGCTGTTGACTTTTTTTCTAGAAATTTTATATCCACCTAGAAAAAGTACTTATACCTTATCTAAAAGTATTTATCCCGGTTTACGCCTCGAAGAAAAAAAAACGGGCAGCTTACATTCAAGAGAAAGCCCCCTAACGGGGAGGAGAATCACCTTCAGGCAATTACTGTAGTGCAACCAGTACAGTCTATCGATTGAGTTGCTATAAAAATGTATCACTCGTCAACCCTCCTTAGCGCCTGATCCTACCTCTGGATGGTTAGTAGATTGTTCTCGTCTGTAATTACTGGACTCTTATAATGCCTATATAAAGACTGACATCTCGGTATCTCTCGTTTAAAACTTGAGACTTAGCGCTTTAGGACATGCAATTGATTACTTTGGAATCGGTCATAGAATTGTTTTGATATGTTGATGTTAATATAATCTATCCTTCTTTATTATTACATGAATTTATCCTTGCATAGGAGACACCAATACACGTTATCTGAACCTCTCTTAAATAAGAAAGTCATATGAAGATATAGGGCTCACGGCGGATGTGACCGGTCATCAGGGGATGCTTACCCCTCCTAGGCATCTGATCCCACCTCTGGTGTATCCAGGGGTCCGTGTTTGCCAAACTCCTTATTTCGCATTCCTTGTAGGAATTATGAGATCGATCACTGTTCGTTACCGTTACCTTTGCATGAATAATCATAAAATAGAATAATCACCATATTACTAAAAATATCCCATGGTATTCCTCCATTTTATTTCACCACAACCAGACTTATTTCTTTTGAAATCTTGTTATTTAGCAACCCTATACTATTGAAAAATATGAATTATTACATCTGACCTTGAATATTTAAGTAGACAATCAATATATAAAACAGAACAACGAAAAAAGGTTTCTATTGAAAATGAGAAAGTTTTTTCTAAAGTTTTGATTATCTATTAGAATAATCAAGAGTAGATATAACAATTTGTATTTTTCAAGAGTGTAAGGTTGTTAAAAGACAAGATTTTATACAGGTGTTACAAAACTTTCAGAAATAGTATGAATACCCGATGCCTTAATATGTAGTTTGACATTCCTGGGTATAAGCAAAGAAATAAAGTTCAAAGTTTTTATAACTTATAATGAAGAAAAACAAATTACGGGATGGTAAAGTTGTTTTGATCACAGTGAAATGAATGAATGCTGTTACAACACGGGTAAGTGCTTGTGATGACTCCAACACAAGTAAAAAGAGAAGAAGCTGTAATAAAATATTTATGTACCTCTTGTTCTCATAAGCGTTTTCCGAGTTCTGGCCCATTAGTCAAGAATTTCCCCACATGTAAAATTATTTACAACTCATTGTAATTACCTGAGTCATAGGGATCTTCAACCAGGCTTCCCTCTCGCCAAAAGTTTTGATGTTTTGATTTGTAAACGATCACTGTCGATCATTTGAATTCTTGATAATGAAATATAACCACATAAAGTATTACATCCTCGATTGATTATATAGATTGAAAAAAATGTTCATAGATTTTTTAACTAATTTTTATTGGTATCTAATCGTCTAGTAATTTTAAAAAGGCATATTGTACCCGAAAGTTTTGATGTTTTGGTATTCAAGTGACTAGGTTCTGGGATCAAGGTATAATTTTGGACGAATGACAAAATGTGATGATCAAACTATATTAAAAAAAATTAAGTCAAGGCACTCGATTTAAGAATAATCGTTGATGACATTATGGCAATTTTAAGAAAAACTTAACTTTATTTGGTTCCTTATATTTGTACACTACGGTGATGTATAATATTTTTCTATGGCCTAGTTGAAAACAAAGAAATTAATTGAGATGAAAACTATCCGACTACTTTTTGTGACAAAGTGTCACATGACGAGTCGCTTATACATTGATATAAGTATGTTTTCTTTTACCGGGACATCCTGCATTTCATTTTTACTTTTTTTGTTTAAAAAAGAAAGTTGAAGATGTAAAAGGGTCATTAAAAATTCAAAAATTGAGCGACAGACGACACCACGGCCAATTTTAAAGGAGACAATACTGCCAACAGGTATCCACACAGGAGCACATGAAATAAGAAATAGATAAACAGATGCTCCGGAGTGGTTATTAGGTAATTTATCAACTGAAGCCAATCATTTAAACCTGTGAAGAAGAGGTACTCCTATTTCATACATTTTTTACAAACCCGTTTACCTGGTTAAGATATGGAGGTGTGATCGGGTGTGATCGGGTGTGATCGGTCGACAGGGGATGCTTACTCCTCCTAAGCGTCTGATCCCCTATCCGGTATATCCAGTGGTTTGCCAAACTCTTTATTTTGTATTCCTTATAGGAATCATGAGAATGGTGACTGTTCGTTTCTTTTACCTTATCATTCATCTAATATGATGTGATTTAACCCTGGGGGTGGGGAAGGTAGGGGGCTTAATGCTGGACTTGAAAATATTATCTAAAAAATTATTATTGCTACGAGTTAGTCATCATTTAGATTACAACTATTTCTGAGGTTACATTACGAAATCGGAAGAAAAAGTGATAGATTAGTGCTGGTTCTCCTCTTCTACCACCAAATCTGCCATTAACCACGTGTAATTAGACAGTACACTCACTTTTTTGTTGTCTTGCGTGTTATTCTTCATTAAATCTTTCGATAAATTCTTCCGATGATCGCGTTTAATAGTACATGCCATGCATTGCGTTTTATCATCGACAATACAACTATGTCACTTTTAAGAATTAACTGCGACAACAAATCGAGGCCTATGAGCTCTGTTGATAACTTTTTGATAGCGCCTTCTTTATTCTATCAATGCTCTGATCTGACTGCGAAGACAAAGGTACCCAATGGAGCTTCACACATCACACCCAAGTGTCATCCGGGTCATCTTTGGTGATGCCATAAATCTTAAAAAGATTGCACTTGACATTGGTGGATGTACCAAGAGATACAACGAGCCCAATCTATTGAGCAACTAATGAGCAATTATCTTCTCAACTATTTTACTTACTATTAATGAATTCAAATTTTCTCATGTTTTGTGCTGTTGAAGAAGATTCATACAGTTTTGTATTTAAATTCATACAAATTTAGAAATAAAGGTATTGTTGCTTTTAGGATTGTGTTCAAATTAACAATCCATTAATCTTGTTTAGGCTAATAAGTGTCTGCTCAGTGAACATCTCATTATATTTAGTATGTCGTACCAATCCTCAGGCACAATATTAGCCCATAGAAATAGTTGAAACCTAAGTAAAATGTATGTACAGTGGAACGATGTTTTTAAGACCTCCTCCATGAGTGTCCAAATATGTTTTGATGATTGAGGTGATATACAATATCATACAATTACGTCTAAGGAGCCGAACAAAAAAGTAAAGTAAAAAGATGTGATGTACCATTTTATTGTCCATGATATTCTTTGAAAGTTGTTGTACAAGCACGTTTTCGCAAATCTCGGAGAAAAGTTATGCAGTTAGTACAAAATAAGCATATATTACACCAACAGCTGTATATGTAGAATGCATCATGTGTTGCCCATGTAAAGTAGTCTGTTTTAGTAAAAGTTCCAAGGGAAGATCAAAAAACAATTTCATATAACAGTTGGTCTGTCAGATGATTTTTACGAGTATAGGAAATCACAGATAAAATCATACATGTATGTTGGGTGAAAGGTGGGTAGTCTTTTAACTCAGTTGGTCCCAAAAGTACAGTCATGGGACATATATATTCGTCACTGACATTATTTTCTTTGTTTTATATAAAACCAGAAATTTTTAAAGCCTTTAAAATCAAGGAATCTGAGTAATGTTTTTTGTTTATCATTGCTACTTGTACGGATTAGAATTCATATTTTTAAAGTTTTTGATATTGAGATATACTTTTTGCTGATTTTCAGAAAAGTGATTATGAGGGGGGAAAAACTATTAGAGGAAAATTTCTAAGTGTTACATCAAAGAACATTGGCGGAATTTAGCAAATTAATCTGAGAGAAAAAGAATGTTAAATCAGTGACTTGACATGATATTTCAAAAATGAATATATTTTATGAATAAGAAATAATCCTGCTATAAATTTGTACATTGTTGTACAAGTCTGGTATATTCTGTGGATTTTACAACCATATAAGAATTGTTGGCTTTATATAAACAAAAATGAAAATATCAAATGTGACGAATAATGTCCCATGACTTTATGTTTAACTGTATTTGTATCAATAATGAAAAAGATATTAAACTTCCTTCCGGCTGCGTATTGATGCTTTTAAAAATGATGTTTAGAAAGATAATTGCAGTAAACCGCATTTTGACATTGTTACAAAACCATTCCTAAGGTAAACCACATACCTCAGTGAGTGAGATGAAAACCTGACTTATACATGACCATAAATCTATCACTGTCACGAGATCACGTGACAAAATCAAAGAATTCTTGCATAATTCAGCGCGTGTCGAAGACATTGAAATATACAGATAAAAATCATATTTCAGATTGTGGCTCGTAAATAACAACGGAATCAATTGCGAAAAAAACTTGTGCATGGGACGGTGCAGCATGTCAAAGAGATCCACAAATGCACAAAATGGAGAAATTGTGGACAGAATGTATTGTTGGGCACTTGTTCAGCATTTGACAATTATGTTTAATTTTCATAATTGTCTCAGAACAATTTTTCTTCTAGTGGTTTTTGTAATCTGTGTGTCATTAAGAACAGTTAAATATGATCAACTTTCAATAAAGGTATTGTCGGTATAATTTAAAGAGATTGATACAGATTAGTATTCGGGTCATTTTATGTCACCTTGTAGATAGCAAATAAAGAGACATACGCCTGAAGGGTAAATGGGGAGTATGCAACCTCAATAAGACATCAATAACAGATCCAGGCACGGATTGCTAGTTCATGGATTAGCCCTCTGATAGTCCATGATTCGGTCAATATCTATTTCTTTCATTTACATAATTACACATGACATGAATCAGACTCTTCAGTTGATTATTACAGTAAAATGTATTAAAAGGTAAAGGTATCGAACAATGATCTCATAATTCATGTAAGGAATACAAATTAAAGAGTTAGGGAAAAACCGACCCCTGGATACACCAGAGGAGGGATCAGGTGCCTAGGAGGAGTGGGCATCCCTTGTTGAATTTCTAGGTTTCATCAGGTATTTTATTCTTCTTTTTAAAAAGAAAAAAAGTCAATGGAAGGTATATTAAAATGATATGGATTTCTCCTACATTTTTTTCCATAGACGTGGATTTTTAAGACACTTAGTACTGTAAGTACTAAGGTAGTAAGAATATATTCTTTTTTACTATTACAACAGTCAAAGCTATGTAAAGATAAAAAATTAATGAATTGTCGTATTTATAATGATCCACAGTATATGAGTAAGAAGTTATTCTTTTTGCAACTTTCGGACAAACAATTAATAATAAGTAAATATAAGACCGGACAAAGAACTAAGAATAAGTGAATATAGGGGAAGACTGTCTGTTTGTTCTTGTACATTGTGGTATACATTGAAGGTATTGCTTTTTTCTCTCGAGATATACAGTATATGATTTACAGGATGTAGTAAGTCGGGAAATATGAAAAATGGACATAAACATACAAGTTACAAAATAATGATACATCAGTGAGTATATTCCCTGGATAATATTAGATTTACATCTCTATAAGAATTAATTCTTGATCGCACTTCTCTTTACAAGTAACTTCAATTGCAATAACCCAACACTAGTACAAAACAACGATAAAATCTAGAACAAGAATCAAGGAAACACTTGGTGGTTATTTGAAGACTAATAAGTCTTTGATTTAATTTCTTTGTCGATTGCACGTAAAACGAGACTCAATACTTTCTGATTTTATCATAACGTGTGATTTCACACACGACCAAGAGTTTCAAGTTTTGCAAAATGAGTACTTATTATTTTGTTTAAATTCCTAAAAATAAAACGTTAAACAAACCTTAAGAAGTTACCGTATGGAAAGACATATCGTCCTTATGACTATACCATGAGCTGCATATACTTCGAGAGATTCTGCTCTTAAAATGGTTCTTAGCATCAAATATAGATAAAAGTCATATGAGAGAGATATGGTCATGGGGACAGCGGGAGAGACAGATAGAATGAGACAGAGGAAGGCAGACAGAGAGACAGACAGGCAGACATAGAGATATAGACAGGCAGATAGAGAGAGATAGACAGACAGACAGACAGGCAGTGAAAGACAGACAGATTGACGGAGGGATGAAAATATATTTTCATATTCGGGACGTTACTTAAGATTCCGAAAAAAGACAAAGATCAATGTTTTTGAGAAAAATTCAATATGATAAGAACTTGGCAAAGTTGTTTAGTCTTTACGATATCTTTTTTCATCAGCAGAATGGATTGATGTCTTCGTGATAAATATCATTATCTCAAATAGCAGATTTGTTTAATGACTGGGTTGCAATTTTCAAAAGTAATTTTATATTCTTCAGTGTCAAGACAGGTCATTAGTTTCCACTTTTGGTAAGTAGAAGCTTACAGAGTGTTCAGAGTTGTGAGAACTAACGTAAAAACACTTGATAACACTCGTTAATACACTGGTTATTGGTATAAAGCAATTACTCTGAGATTTTCCTAAACGTCGGTGAAGAAGTTGATCTCGTTCTAGGTCATTTCAACATATGTCAATTCCACTATTGTCATCTTACGTGTATTTGTTAAGGAAATTGAGTCTTTGTATTCAAGAGGTAATTGATTTCAATCTCAATGGTCATAATTGTCAAAAGTAAATATTGTGTGAAAAGTGTTTTTGTGCTTTTTCATATATATAT
>JACSZP010063576.1:0-17442 GCA_016161895.1 Pinna nobilis
CCTTGGCTCGAAGTCGAACACGCTAACCACTCGGCCACGGAGGCCCAGGTGATCTGTAAGCGAGATTCTATTGTTCTTCTTTTAGTTTGATATTTTTTAGTCGCTCATTTCTTTTCCCGATAACGAAATGCTTGTATGAGTCAGTGAAAAAAGTAATTTTTCCTCTTGTATCACCGATCAAATAATTCACCCGGCATTTATTGAATAAATTTGTTCGAGTAACTTGTTCGTTACCTAAGAAAGAGTGAGTCATCTACTAAACGTAGTTGTTTAATTTTCTTTTCTCCTTGAAAAATGAAAATTAAATCCAATTAAAAATCTGTTGCCAAGAGACTATATGTGTCATCCAAACAA
Organism: Pinna nobilis; assembly: GCA_016161895.1. Lineage (NCBI taxonomy): Eukaryota > Metazoa > Mollusca > Bivalvia > Pterioida > Pinnidae > Pinna > Pinna nobilis. Next base: position 355 of record JACSZP010063576.1, read on the forward strand.
TATTAGAATATATATGTACAAGCATAATTCACAGTTCATGTACATAATTTGTAAATGACTACAATTGTCCACAGTGCTAACTACATCAATGAATATTTATAACACTTGACACTTCGAGTAATGTTCTTCTTTCTTTAACATTATCTTTGAATATAGACAAATATCTTTGATCATATCGTTACTCCAAGGAATTATCATTCTAAAAACATAAACAGATGTATTAAAATAAGATGAGATTTCAATCTTATAGATATAGTATGTAAGGTAGTTAATCAAAAAGTTAATCATTCTTTATGATATTTATTTATTGATACGAGAAACAAAATTTATTTCTTCTTATAATTAGAAGCCTTGAAAGTGAAACTAATATAGATAATTTTGAAGATAACCAGTATTTGCGAAATCGTGTGCTATAGTGTATTGAGAACGATATATAAATATATGTTAGATTTACTCAAATATCCAAAAGAAATATTGTTATGAAAGCCGAAATCCTATGAACACCGATAAAGTGATGAAAAGTCGTTGTGGCTCCATGATAGAGCAATGAACATCATATCCAGAGGCGGGTGACTTTCGTGTCATTCAGATGGGAGAGTAAAAAAATGTAAAGTTAATGTCGATATCTTAAATAACCCCCCCCCCCCCCTCCCGCTCAATAGCCCTGAATGTCGAGAATGTTGAAGCCCTTCACCTACATTTCGTGACGTCTCCAAATAGATGTAAGTGAAATATTCTTGGACCGTGACCTTAAGCAACAACTCACCAACAACTTAGTTATACGTTGTGACGTTGTTTTAATACCTTTAACACCATTAAAATTTATAATGAAATTAATTCTTGAAATATAAATTCCGTCGTATGACGATAAAAAGTATCTATATTTCATAATTTTAAACATTAAACTCAAGTGTGCAAGTTCAAACAGTTCGGTACCAAATTCAGACTCTCTTGTCGAAAAGAATTCGCATGTATATGTATAGTCCTACCCTTACAATTCGAATTTCCTGTCAATTATCTAGAGATTTTGGAGCTATCAGAGACCAGTGGACTCACAGACAGAGGGGCATATCATCTATATGCACCCATTCTATGATTACCTTGAAACGAGAACCAATGAGCAGAACATATATTGATCACAAAGCATATTATTGTTTACTTCCAATTTTCCTAAGGGAACCAATATCAAGCTTAAAATTACGTACCTTTTCTTTACTGTTGTTGGGTAGAAATACCGGTATCTTCTTTTTCATGATGTCAGATTTATATACTCTTACATATAGTCCCTGTCGTGAAGTTTACAAACACCACCCTCGCTCTTATTAGCACAGTCAGAATCTACGTCTACCTTCTGCTTTACACAGGTAAATAAAGCTTGTGAAACTTGAACTGTTATCGTGAACAAAAGTTTAAGTGCATTGCACGGTTTGTGTTATCATGATTGTACACATTCGACGTCATATACATTAGTAAAAAGCAGGTCATCAACACGGTTTGAACTACCACTACCTAGTCGTTCAGCTCCAGTGAGCCCCAGCGAGCACTATCATTCATCAGTTTTCAATGCTTTGGATCATCGGTTGTTTTTAGTTAATTCATGTACTTTTTCACACTTATCGTTGAGGCAATCTTACATCTACTTACTTGTAACTATTATGATATTGCACAGGGCATTTATCAGAAATTATTTTGATGAGAAAATTACTTAAAGTACCTAGTGCAGGCAATTGAAGATAATTTTGAATTGAGAAAGGTTGAAACGGGTATTTTTGACACGAACTTTACCTGAGATAAACCCTCATCACTTTCTATATATCGATATTTCTATTTTGTTTGTTGTTTATAGTTAAGGGGTCAGTTGTCAGGGGATAATCACATCAATCTGATTCAAATTTAGAAGGCCAACATAGCATCTGATTTCCATGACGTCTGATCCTACCTTTAAAATAGGGTTCAATGTCTGTCCCATTTTAGCAAGATTTGTATACTCTTCCTCCGATTCAGTAAGAGTCCCTTTGTGATCAACGTGACGGTTTCAATTTCAATTCTAATATCACGAATTTCCCATTCCTTGGTAGAACAATCCCGTCTTTTTCTTCCTTTGACATCTTCATTTCACAACTAATGCGTTTTACTATGGCATTTTCTTTTCATGAATGTTTTATTCGGAGAGCAAGACGACTCGTCAGTAAACTACTCACACATAGATACGTTGTTGAACGCTTGTATCGTCACTGCGAAAACTTAATAGTCTATACGTGAAATTCGTTAAACAATATAGAGTCCCCTCTCAGGGATATTGGTTGATGTTTTTGAAAGCGACCATTTGCGGTTTCTACCTTTTGCAATGGGTGAAATAGAAGATACCAAGGGGCATTCCAAATAGAATAAGTCTTAAAATTACAAACAGAAATACACAAATACACTTATAACTAAAAATAGTATAACACGAACCCCACTAAAAACCGGGGGTGAAATAAGATGAAGAACACATGACATTTTCAACTGAAATGGACATTTAACTGAACTCGTAGGAACTCATTGGAACATTTGCGATTGATGTCGTATGCCAGTAGGGGACGCTGACTCCTTGGGACACCTGGTCCCTTCTCTTAAGGGAATTGCAATTGTTTTCCACGTTGGACTGCTGCTATGCATCAACATGTTTATTAGGACTTGGACTTTCGAAAATTCCTTGGTACCGTCTACAATTTTAAATCATTGCAAATTAAAGGGTATCAATGGTTGTGAGTACGAATCCACTCGGCGGTGGTGGCTGGCTTTTCTTTCCCCTCGTATGAGACATTAAACAAAACCCCGAGGTCCCGAGTCACGTAGTTGTTGGCAAATAAATGAATCCTGACTACTCAATGTCCGTAAGTGCTGCGCACAGGCCACATGTGTAGCCACTCGCGGGCTAGAGATATTCATATACATGTAAGTGAAATAACCTCGAATGGGACGTTAAACACCACCACAACAACACCTACTAAAGATGACACAGATTACTAGTGTACGGTCAATCGTATATTTTTCGCTTACATTATAGAATGATGGAAACCTGATACATCATATCACCACAGTGGAAGGATTTTGTATGATGCAGCAAACAACAAAATAATCAAATCCCTGGCTTGAATTGTGTCGTCTTTATAGTATTTTCCCTTATACCATAAATTCTTAAAATGTTTGCATAATACTTGTAAAGTTTACATCAATTTGATAAACATGATATTTTTCTCTGACGTCAAGACATGTGTATGTCAGTGTATCTCTTCATTTTGTTATATCTTGTCGTCAACAAATAAAAATTCATATATAACCTTACTTTCACTTGACTTAATTTCGGTCGAGGTGCAGTCACCATATTTAAACTCTTTTTTGTACTTCGTGGAACATCCTTTCAGGATCAGACATATCTTTCGTTTCAGTATGTTATATCCTGTTGTACTATTGTATTTCTTTACGATCGACGTATCATTCAGGCATAGGGGCGTTCGGTGTTTACTGTCGCAGAAGAAATTTCCACTCTACCTCAAGGAACTTTCAACTTTCTTGGATAATTAGAATCGATCAAAGACAAGTTTGTTTTATCACCTCCAATATTGAGCTACTATCGCTTACTATGCGTTTTACATAGAGAATTCCTCATTGATAAATTATCGATTTAATCGATATCGACATTTTAGTGAACCTGTAAGGTTCCCTTGGAACATTTGTGACAGATATGACATGTCAACAGAGGGCGCTGACTCCTTGCTGGCACCACCCCATTAATAATTTGCAAGTGTTTCATGTTGAGACCATTTTTATATTAACCTTATCATATGTCTAAGGAATAGAATTTTTTAAATATCACTTGATACTTCTTAAATTTTCTTTCTAAACTGAATAAATATACCATCAGTTTACACTTCTTTTATAAAGAAAAACCGTTTTTCCTTGTTTCTGGATAAACTTATATCTTAACAATGTGAAATATGGAACGAGTTACTCCATTCACACAAAACAGATTATAAATTACGCATTTTGGTGGACAAGTCACACCTTGGTGAAAAAATGCCATGTATAGAAAGAAATACAAATGTCTCTTCTACTTAAATTTGTTACTCTCGGTTAGTCGTGTGCCCTAAAAGTGTCTCTTTATTCGACAGTGTCGCGCTATATTAAAATTATTTTTGTAAATGAATTTTAACAGAAGTACGGGCAGGAATACACCACTGAAGTTCCGACAGTGAAGATGAACTAACGGTCGTTTACCTGAATATTTTAACTTAAATGTGTGTCACACAACTAATCGTAGTTTGCTTGAGTGGCGCAGTTAAATGACTGCAGCACTTCTAATATTTACTCCGTTTTTTAATAAATGCTTGAATGATTTGAATTTACATCGAAAATAACCGGATGTTCAGTAAGCAAGTACAAAAATAATTTAGTCTTGACAAGAGTATATTGTTCATTTTTATTTACATTTTTTTTGCATTTCCTATAGGAACGCTGCTGATAGTGATATTGCATCTTTCAGCCAATGGGAATCCCCGTCTGCTTTGCCATAATGCCTCTTAAAATGGTCAAACATTTCATGTTATGTAGATGTCTTATGAGAACTGTCGTTTGCTGTCAACCACTTATGGATAATTATACAAAATTAAGCTGGTTGTCTTTGCCTACATACATAATTTTTATTCCTAATCCACTATTTAAGAGTGGACGCCACCATATGGCCGACATATTTATCAGAACAAAGCGGAACGAGTCACCAAGTGAGAACTCGATGGTTTGGATGGAAATGACATACCTCGGTGACAAAATGGCATATATAGAAAGATTAGATTGTTTCTACTTCTTAAATTTACCGTTTTCGTTTAGTAATATATCCTCAGTGTGTCTTTTCAATCGATAGTATCCCCTTGTATTAACATTCAAATAATTGAGAAAATATAATTTCCGTAATTCAGTTTTTTTAATAGAAGTGTAGGCAGGGATACATTATTGAAGCTCCGACATGGATGATGAGCTGCCGGTTATTGACCCGAATAGTTCAACTTTACTATTTGTCACTTTATTCATTGTGTTTTTCCATAAGAGATGCAGTTAAATGACCGCGGCGCTTCTAATATTTATTCAATTTTGTCAATGTCTGAATGCTTTGGATTTAAAATTAACCTATGTACAATGTTCAGTAAACAAACAGAAAAGAGTTTTAGACATGACAAGAGCATAAATAACTTTAGATTTACATTTCTGTTATCTGGTTTTTATTATCATTTTTTAATTACTCAATTTTATTCCACAAAGATGGAAACCTGTTATTTACTTTGAAGACGCTACTGATGGTGGAATTACACCTTTCAGCTAAAGTGAATCCACGTTCACCTTAGCCGTTATATTTCTAAAAAAAAGTGTACAGGTATTTCACGTTATGTAGATGTCTTTTGACCTGTAGATCGCCTCTCTTATATATAACAAAGGGGTGATGCCGATGAAATCACCTCCGGTTGTAGAGGTGTTCGTGTTACTTAATTTTCATATTAATGTGTTGCTGTGTTGATTACTATTTGCGCTATGGTCTCCTTGTTCACCCTGGCTTTATTTTTTGCTTTGTCGCATCAAAGATTTGCAACATTAACGACGCGGTCAGCCTTGTTGTGGACCGCAAATCTTTGAATCTCATTTGAGATATCCTTGTCCATGTAAACACTAGTGATAGTCTATTCGTTTCACATACAGCAAGTAGCATTATCCAATTCATCCGTTTACTTTATATTTTGCGTGTTAATTCCGGTGTGAATAAGTGAACATTGTGTGGGTCATATATTAGCGAGATGTTTGATACGGGTATTTCGCTACCAAAAGGTCTTTCGTTGGCCAAATAGTAACTAAATAAGGAGTTGTCGCCTTAAAGCTTACAAACAACTAATTGTTTACTACCATTACTACAATTATATCGTTAAATGTTATTTGATTAGGTGTTAAATTTCAAAGTAAAAGGTCAACAAGTTCTCACGCGAAAACTCCATATCAACATCAACATCATAATGTGACCGCAAATGTTTGGTGTATACCTTACGTCGTAATACTGATACGGAAAGGTTAACAGTTTTCTATCAATAAAAAAGTATATCGGAGGAATAAACTTGCTGTTGCAATTCTTCACCATCTTCTAATATCTCACTTCATATACTATCTACATTAATATATTTTAATATAGTTTCTTTGTCTGTTTGAATGTTTAAAGAGTCTTTCACTCAAATGGAGACGCCAAACTTACTGCAAATTTTGGTATTTGCCCTTCACATACGTCCATAGACCACAAAGAGTTATTTATCATAGCGAAACCTTCTGCCATACGAGTCTCTGTTTGAAGGTTCTATCTGAACGATATGTGACTTTTGCTCCAAATGTTGAATACTTGACGGCTGAACAGTTGTTACTTATGATAACGAATAAGGATTCTCAGTCCTCCTGCGTGCCATGCAAGCAATTTCTGAGAGGTACCGTACATAGAGCAGTAGTTGCATCCCTTCCGGAGCGCCTAAACTCATCCCGATTTTAAGTGAGCTTCGCTTACCCTATTTTTAGTTTTATATGTCGTGGCCTGGATTACAATGTATACAAGTGTCTCCTTATGTTTTGGTTTTGGTGTTTTCTGCTGTTCTTTTTATTTTGAATACCCCTTGGTATTTTCATCTTTTTATAACGTTTAAAAGATGCCTTTCTAAACAAACAAATTTTTGATCAAATAAAAAATACAGATGCGTGATGCTTTGCTTCACAGGAATGTGTGACTTCCTAGTAAACAATTTCTTTTTACAAATTGGATATTTTTCAAGTAAAGTTCATACAATGTGTGTTATAAGGCTGTATCTTTAACGTCTCCGGGTGTGATTGGTCGACAGTGGATGCCTACTCGTCCTGGTAGTTGGTCCCACCTCTGGTATATCAAATGGCCCGTGTTAATCCTGCTCTATTTTGTATTTTTGTAGGGATTATAACATCGATCATTGTTCGTTACCTTTACCTTCTGTCTAACAATCTTTCACTCATATAGCGAGGTCACCGGATGTCATCGAATGTCTCTAATTTCGAACTTTGATCGATATTTTTTGTCATTGATCTGTACAATCACATTGCAGAAGTACCAAGGGATCTACGAGATCCAAAACCTAATAAACATCACAAGTTTAGGAATAATGACGGTCATAACGTCGAAAATAATTAATTGCAAATACCATAAGAGATGTGACCGGGTGCCCGGAAGGCTTCGGCGTCTCCTTTTGGCATGCCACGCCCATCGAAAATGCTCCAATGAAATCATACGAGTTCGTTGAAAATGTCATGTGTCCTTACTCTGATCAGCAAATTGTCGTGCTCAAGAATATTAACTATCATCCTTTAAGATCCAGTAGGGATTCATTAGATCTTCGTGCAAAATGACATAGAAAATGTGTACAGCTGGGAGTGAATTTGAAGTAGATAAGATCGATTGAGTCTCTCAAGATCTTGCGTGCCGTGTCTTGAGACAAGAATTGTAATAGCGTTTTCTTAAATATAATTATACCTAGGTCGAGGGATAATAGTAATAACTGTTGGAAATTTCTGTCGCTCTGGTCTGAAAATTCACGGATTGAATTTATTTTGTTCCTTTTAGGAATTAATTTCACCAGTTAACGACACGTTGTACACTGTTTGCAGTAATTACATAGTGTCATGGGCCGATTAAAAGTACTTTAACAAATCAAGATATTTTCCTTTCTTGACATCGTTGGTGGGGTCCGTAAATTGTTGTACTTTCTCACAATGCCTCGCTGAAGATGGGCACATTCTTTAGCTTCCTTTGTCATTAACTGATAATACCGAAATACTGTTAAATATACCGTGAGAAAAGTCTGCAAAAATCAGACATCATGAAGCTTGTACATTTGGCATATATAATTTAGTATATGCATTTTATTTTCACATAAAAGTATCTCATGTTTGATTTATTTATGTCATACTAGCACTCTTATTTTCTTAATTTATTAAGAGTATCCTAGCAATAAATGTATGAATTTTTGATCGACAGGATTTTTGTGATGACAGAATGCAGAATGTATCATATGTGTGCAAAAAGCGCATATCACGTGACACAAAGTTTGACAAAGGTAATCCTAAAACGTATCTGATACATTAGACATCTTAAGGAATCAAGGATACACACTTTAGAAATGTTGATCCCCCACTAAGAGTTATGACTAATACTAAGCCCTTGGTATCGGCCAACAGTTCCAAGCCGCCCTGCTATCGAAGTTCAATTATTTGACTGTTCTCCTAGTATCAATGAAACTAATGGTATATTATCCGAATCTCTATTTAAATAGCCTCACTGTATTCTGTTTGAGTGGTACAAGAGACAGGCAAGCCGTGAGCGCAAGGATTGTCGCACATGGAAGTTTTTTTCAACAGTAAACGGGTTTCCTGTAATGTTTTTCCTCTGGTTTTCAGTATTCAGCTGGATAAACAGTGAATAATACTTGATCTCTACTAAAATAGAGTATCGCATAATAATAACTAAAAATACATATGTTTTATCTGCACTAAAATAGAGAGTAGGTTACATCGCACTGAGAAATTCGCCAAGTTATTACTCACCAGTTGGACAAAATCCAATGAATATGGGACAAACACAAAGCTATGGAAAGTATATGGTGGGATCAGGTGTCGTGGAGGAGTAAGCATCACTTGTCGAGCGGTCATACCCACCGTGATTCCAAATAATATGAGCATTGATACTTGATAGAATAACAAATAAAGAGACGTTCGCGCATTTGATATAGTGCATTTTGTTCACATGTTATTTCCCTATGATAAATATTAAGTCATTCGGGGATATGTAAAGAGTCTGCTCTATTCCGATTGGCTAACTATTTTAAAATTTTTAACGCAACATGATGAAATATTGTTGCCTTATCTGATTTTGTTGTTACAAGGTCAGGTCCATCTCATATTGTTTCCCGGTGTTTTATCCTAAATATCTTCACGGTGAGATAACTGTGGATCATGTTGCTAGTAATTCTTTTGGTCAATGCATTGTCAACTATTGTAATTAACAGCAAGCACAGATCCTTAGTGCAACTGTATGCATGTCCTTGTATGTATAAGGTAGTAATGCGCGCGGACAGTTGCACTTAGCGCATGCATATTCATAAACAAATGGTAGCTGATTGTACCTTCACGATTGTTCCTGCTTACCTTACGTATGAATCACTTGGCACCTGTTAAGATTATCATAACACACTGTGAGATGAGCATATGTATTTCTGCTCAAATGCTTCTTAAAAGTAAAGCACTTTAAAACTTCCACTCCTTGGCAGCGCAGGTTTAAGTTTAGCTGGAACAAAGCAGAGTCGCCGGAACATGTTAGAAGCTCTAGCCTTCAAATAATCTAGTCTTCCAATAATTTAAGCAAAATTGAAAATTGCGAATTGTGCAGGCCGTTTTATAGAAAGATTTATAGATTTATTTGCAATCTACATTGGATAATCAAACAAAACAATGCTTGTTTAAAATATTCTCCATATGATCAAGAAACGCCAGAGAAGTACACCAAAATTAGTTGTGAAAAACGTTACTGTTCTAAAGACTGATCAGTTTTAAATTGAAAGTTATAATTATTACTAAATTTTCATCTTAGCAAGCCTCTGATATTTTGAACATCAGCATATATGTTCTAAATGATTATAGATGCATTCATGGGGCATTTTTGACAACAACAAAAATTACAATAAAACTTATTACCGTTAGTGAGTTATTCTCACTAAAAATGTTCGTGAATTATTCATCTCTGCATTTTTCAGAAATAGCACTTGCAATGGAATCTTCTTTTCATGAGTTATTTAAAATCAGAATGTGACGTATTTGTAACAAGTTGTCAAAAGAGATTTGAAAATTTCATGCACAAACGACTTAAGAGTGATTTTTAAGATTCCTCTTAAAAAGAGATGCCGGTCTTCATTTCTCTTCCCTCTCTTGTAACTCTTTCAGTACAAGAGTGAAAAACTGCTAAATAACTTGGGCCACCGTGACCTAGTGGTCAGCGGGTTCGCCTTCTGGTCGAGAGGTCCAGGGTTCGAACCCAAGGTATGCTGCGGTTTGCTGTTCTTATCTTTTGGATAAAATAGTAAAAACAGAGGTCCCGTGTCACAGTAGGTGGCGGGAGGTTAAAGAGTCCTGCCTGTTCTACGGCCATAAGTACCGAGCTTAGGCAAAAAAAAGTGTGACGTTATTCAACAGTACAATAATACAACCAAAACTGCGTCTTAAGTTTTCTTTTTCTGTATTTCAAAAGATATTAAATATACAATTTATAACAACATGAATCAGCAACCAATCAGAGATAAGGAATGTATAGTTGACTGGGTTAATATCCAGCAACAAAGTTCTGCGTAAAATATGATTAACAGCAATTCTTCAAATTTACCTCACAGACTATCAAACATTTTCACACACACACTCCCACACACACACACACACACACACACATGCTATAGAATTATTGCTACCAGATGACCTTTTAGCAAAGTGTTTTACCTTGTAGATTAATTCACGTGTTTTGTTTGGGAAACAACAATACTTTTTTCCAATTTGATGACGCATGTCTTATCGAATTATATATCTAGGCAATAAGTAAACAATTGTAGTTTATAACATATGATCAATGTTTGATGGCATCATTGGAACCAAAAAATATTCAAGTAACACTTCTGCTATGGAAAAGATGCTTCGCTTTGAATCTGACAAAGAGGCAGTGACATATCAAATCCATGTAAGATACATGTACTACTAAGGTTTAACAGCGCATGATATTTGAAATGGTGTCTCATTTGAAAAAGTGATGAGTAAATATGATCAGATACTATTGACAAAATAAGTCCATCCACTGCTTGTCTTATGTTCCGCCACAGTAATGTCCAATTTTCCCCCATGTTTAATGCATCAAATTTAATTAATCGTCACTTTCTAGTGTGAACTACGACGAAAAAGTTTGTAGTTGGCATCACAAAACCATGAGCGTATCCAACAATTCCACTTTTTATCCATTTCCATGATGTCCTCAGTACACGCCCTGTTCTCTTGGCGATCTGAAATAGGAAATCACGCTGATGTAGCAATTATAATCGCATGTAATTTCATGAATGTACAATTAATTAATTAACCAATCAAACAATTAATGTATGTATGTATGTATGTACGTACGTACGTACGTGTGTGAGTGTGTGTGTGTATTTACATATGTATGCACTCATGCATGTACGTACATACATATGAAGGTAGACAGACATAGGAATGTGCATGAATACATGTATGCATATTTGTTAGAAAGTACAGACATGTGTTTCAAATACATACTGATAGAAATGCATCAAATCTAAGCTATCCTACAAAAAAAAACTGGAACATAATAATGTTATTGGTATTGAACTTCTTTGTTTTAATGGTCTCTATCACCATAGTGTTCATTCACCTACCTTTTTATGATCTGGACAAAGCAAAGCTGAAGTCCCATGCATTTTACAGAAATCACTAAGTAAATCCAAAATGTTCAGACTTTCTAGTGATTAAAATGTCAGCTGTAGCTAAATAACTTTGCCTTATATACACTTACTGTAAACACCCCTTGTTGATGTGCGCTCAACTTATATTTAACGCCCCAGTTAGCCAGACACCTAGCACATGACACAATATATTTCAATGTCAGCTAAATTTAAAACGTGAATTAACTCAATGGTTTAGTCAGGATCTGTTTTCATACGATCGCTAAGCCCTTGTGAACATTCAGAAATATAGTTAGTTTACCACTGCATAGTTGGACAGCCTGTGCTAAATGTCAAATGTGATTTAACGTTTAATTGCCTGTGTCCCTACTAGGTATGGAATTTGTTATTTTTGTACGCGTTTCAATATACATGTGTTTGTTCTTCCACATTTTGTCCTTAAGAAATGCCGTATGATTTTTTATGAAATAACTGCAGTACTTAAATAGAAAGACAACTTAATGTACATTAACAATACTAGATTACAAATGTCCCATGCTGCATGGAATCCAGACAGTCGATTAGATGTCGAGCTTTCACTTACTTGCACGTCCTTAAAGATAGTTTGGGCTTTATATTTTTGCTTAGAACATTCTATACACGATAGTACCTGTTATACAGCAAATGCAATTTTGAATTCGGGAACATGTTAGGATGGTTTTTAGAGCCCGTTCTCAAAAATGTCAAAAATAATTGATAGGTTTTCATTGATTTATGTGCAGTGTCCAATATTCGGTATTTCAAAGCTGTTATTAACTGATTGTAAAAGTTAAAGATGAAGAAAAGGGAAAAAGAAATGCTTAATATTTGTGGAAGATGTTCATATAACAAAAGAACAGTGTATTTAGGTACAAATGTCATGTCTCCTTTTTTAAAATAACATAAAATTTCACAGCATAATTGCTTTAATGCTTAAAGGGGCGATCTTCTTGAAATCCAGTATATTTTCAGTTATATATGACCGAAATGCAGAGACAGAATTAACAAATGTTGAACTTCACTAAAGACATTTTAGTGGGGTTCTAGAATAGAACATGTATATAGTAGTGTACGCTTTAAAGCTGTCAACTTGATTGTGTGATTACTAGAAATTTCTCAGCGTCACCCCGCGGTTGGCCGCCCCTGTCTTTCGGGTGAGACAGTAAAAACCGAGGTCCATTGTTACAGTAGGTGCTGGGACGTTAAAGAATCCTCCCTGCTCTACGGCCAGCAGTGCCGAGCACAGGCAAAATTTGTCGCTCTTCACTGGCACATGGTGACGTCTCCATACGAATAAAATATTCTTGAGTGGGACGTTAAACAACAATTAATACAATACTATAAATTGCTACTGTAATAATGTAACCTCAATTATGCAATCTCCAATTAACATAAATCAAGATGCATCATGCTATTTTGCTTATAGGGTTTGCAGTCAAGTCTAGTCAAGTTATAGGTCGACTAGAGTAATCTCCCTTAGATCACACACAGTCACCATGCAAGGAATGTTCGTTTAAGGAAAAGAAAGGTAACTCTTAAAAAGTTGTGTGTTAATTAGGAGGGGGAAATTGACACGCCCATGTCGATACAGCAAGGAAACACAAATACACAAGAAAATACATGAAGCTGCGTAGAGTAAATCCATAATATGATATACTTTTACATACATACTGCAAAACATCACATGAAAGCTATCATGCAAACAATTTTCGTCTCAGAAAAGAAAGACAACTCGTTTAACATTTCATGGATAGAAAACATAACATAAATGCGTTACTATGTATAAAACGAACGCACACAAATACAAAAGTACAAAGACTCGTCATGTTTTAACATGCTTCTAAACTGTCCATGGACCCAAAATCACCATCATATCAAGTGTACCTAAAGAATAAATAATAATTTGCCCAATTTCATCCGTAAAAAAGAAATTCAGTTTCGATTGTACAGTAAAAAAACGTTCTAGGTCTACTTTTTGAATTTTTGATGATTTTTTTTTTACTTTTCTTAAAACAAAGCAACAAACTCTATAAGGAAACGTTGCAACAATAGTTAAGGAATTTTTTCAATGTGGTCTCAAAGCAGAAATGCGAAGGGTCGACGTTGTAAAAGCTACGTCTGCTTTAGTACATATTCACAAAAACTAATATCACTTCGTGTTTTCTTTAACTACACTAAGGTTAACAGTATGTTCCATGCATTGGTACCGTACGTCGTTCCATATTTCATTTACATCGTAGTGACATAAACCTACAACCACTGCCAAGGGCTTTTTTCAAATGAAGTGCGTCTCTTTATCATACCAAATTAATTCTAGACAGGGAACATAGACTTCTATCTCAAAACCTGACGAAAAAATTAATTAACCCCGATGCTGGAAATTGAACTCATCACCTCGAAATAATGAGATATTCAATCTAAATCGTAAAATCATAATCACATCCTACACCACTGTTAAATACGATGACTGTGGTTAAGAAATGTAAAAACCTCCGAACCCAAATATCGACCAGACTTCACCACATAATAACCTTGTAGATTACCTCATCAATTTCATAGTTTTTACTTAGGGGTCTCACTGTAGACCAATATATAAATTTATTTGACTGAAACGGGCAATTTTGAGTTATTTACAAAGATAAAACTTTCCCTTAGAGTATCTTATCGACTGGCTCCTTCCCTAGGTTAAGATAATTCAATAGTTATTCCTTTTATTTTTGGCATTCCTTTTGCATTTCTCCCCGAGCAAAGCTATGTCAACCATGATTTTCATATATGCCAAGAGGATTATTCAATTGATTTCCAAAGAAAAAGCCCACAAAAACAGGTAAATAGCAAAACCGATTTGGCTAGATGACAAATATCTGCAATTTTCCAGAATATATTATGCATATTCATGTTTTGTCCAAATGCATACACAATGATAATAGGAAGAAACGATTCTGAATATAAATGTACGTTTTACTAAGTTCATGTATATCATTCAAAAATTCTCTAAGACACATGTATATGCACAAAACATAGTACTGAGTTTGTACGACACACACCAATGCTTTAGGATACAGGATTTACGAACACAAATAAAATTAATTTCTTCTCTGTCAGAAAAAATCTAATTGAGCTGGTGATAATCATACTAAATAAACATGCATTCAGTCTTCAAATGAGTTAAGTCAAGTTAAGGTGATATTTTTTTTAAATCATTTTTTTTCTAAGGTTTGATATACTACGAGTACATGCATATGAAATGAAAAATACAAAATATCGATCGTACTGACATAGGAAATGCATTGAAAATTACACTAAAGCCAAAGTTTCTACGGGTGATCTACGGGGACTTATAATTACAACATCAACGATAGGTTGCTTAACGTCATATTCCTATGGAATTTTGCTTCAGAAAAACACAATCTACATTAAACAGGGTTATTTTGTCCCAGTTTCGCCCCATTTTAAATTCGACCAGTGTCATCATAAATCTATTCAATAAATTTACGGTTTTGAACTCTTCCAGTTTTGAATTCCTCCACTGAAGATGAGGGCGAAAGGGCTGAAAATAAACTGGGGCTAATATTTCCCTGTATACAGTAATTAAACTTCGACCATCGATCTATCACACGAAGATCTAATGAAATGGACGAGTTAAATTTCACAACCTCGGTTTGAAATTTTTGCCAAAAATCTTACGATGAGTATATTTCGTAAGCTTGAAAAAAAGGAAGATTGAAGAAACCAAGGGATTTTCAATATTCAAACATCAAAGGACAGATAACACCATGGCAACAATAAAACTACACTTACATACACGAACCTCATTAAAAATCGGGGCTTTTGACATAGTTACAAGATTTGACCACTCAAAAGGAGCTTCGTTAGATTTCGGGTTGCACACCATAGAAAAGGGACACATTGATAATTGAATTTAATTTCAATAGATTGGATAAAACATATCTCTCAGCAATATATGCAGATCATAACTACAATCTAACAACGAAGGCAAAGCTTAAATCGCCAAAGAAAGAAAACGGGCGCGAACAAACTTAAAAGCATAACAGGTACGGTCAAGAGAACATTGCCAGGTGCCAAGTCTGTGTATTAAACATTCCACAATTCGTTGAACAAAAGGCTCTACAACATTCATGCATATAAAATGTATTCCAGCCGAATTCAAAATGCACAATAATTAGATTGCACATTTCAATCTAGGAAATAGATAAATTACACAACACACGATGAGTACCAATGTAAACCTTGAAACTGTCACAGTTTTATCTTCATTTGTGGCTCATCCAATCCTGAGATATCCTCTTCGCCATCTTCTCCTTAATATCAACTTGTCATTTCTTAGAACACAGAATGCCTCTCTGTATACATTGTACATTTATCATGGTAGGATATCCGTCCACGTTTTGAGTATACTGGGAAATAGGGTGTCTTCAATCCGCATACATAATTTTTATACATGTACAATGTATATGTTTCATCATAATGTACATGTAAACGTACTTAGGGCTGGGCACAAAAAAAAACTCGAGAATTTACTCAAGTCTGGGAATTTTCTCAACTCTAGTATGTACTGAATTCTGACTGATAACCTGTAATTGAGAAAAAAAAATTGGCTTAAGTAAATTCTCAAGTTTAATGGTGCCCAGTCCTGTTCTCGGTCGTTGATTCTCGTAGAGTCGGGGATTACTTTTCAAAACATGAAATTGCTTCTTTATTTTATTTTTTTATTCAATTTCGTTTTTGTTTCTCCTTTTTCAAATTTTCGATCCAATAAAATCGTGCGCAAGATATTATATTTTTAAAAAATTATACAAAGAATGTCACGACTCGACGAGAATCTACGAGACAAGGAGAGCAGACAAAAATCTATAAAAATTTTCAGATGGTGATACACACAGTACAGCTGAACACTGCAAATATAGCTCTTGATGTCTCTTTCTTACCACGCTTGCATAGATTAAAGCAATTTGTAGTTGTATGTAGCATATACTTTTGAACCTCTCTTGAGTGTGATGCAGTCCGTTTCTTTGCTCTAAATTTCTGTATATAGCAGACGATAGGGGGCAACATGCTTGGATAAGAAGCTAGGAATTGAACATCTCTACCTTTCCTGTGAGAACGAAAATTGTTCAACAGCGTATATCGGCGTGGAGTACCCGACAATAAAGGCTTTTTCTAAGTGCTTCAGTGCTCTCCGTCCAAAACGTTTTAAAGCCTTTTTAGTTATCTGTAAAATTACAATACATATCAGATGTGTTCTTCGTTCTAAACAATCTGTGTGACGTCACTTCCGAAATCAATAAGATGCAAAAGAAATATGAATATCGTGAAGCGTGTGTCTACGGTTTAGATAATTTTGCAAAGTCTATCTAAAAAAAAGAGAATTATTCTTCATCTGACACACTTACTTTCCTTTAAATTTGTTCAACTGTAATTGTATAATTTTTTGTAATATATTTTTCAAAAACAGCACAAGGCATTGCCATCCATTGAATGAATCTGTGGAACAAATATGCATGGATGTGATAAA
>JACSZP010063581.1:0-11096 GCA_016161895.1 Pinna nobilis
AGCTATATTCATAACATTTTCTATTAGCTTAACATTTTAAAGAATTAGACAGGTTTAAATTTGACGGCTATGAAATTCAGGTATACAGAACTGTACCATGGGGGAATTGAAGAATCTATCGCTAAAAACCAAACAAAATTACCTTTGTGTAAATCAATTAATGTTTTCTTTACATTTCTGAAATATATTCATGTAAAAAGCTTAGCTTATGAATTTTATCACTGAATTTTATTCTGCGACTACTTTGGGTATAAATTAATCTCATTAAAACCCTATATTCAGTATGCTCTACACGAAATCCTATCGACGGGTCAAATCAAATAAACTCGTTCGGGATGTCTGGTATATTATCATATATCTATGTTGATGACTGTTACCTTTGATTTCTGAAGGTAGACATTTGATCGGCTACTATCATAGATCATGAGATTTGTCTTCCTACGGCGTCTCAGTAGATATTCGTCTAAAGGCTACTTTAGATAGAATATAATTAAGTTTGGTATTAATTCAAACAAAATATTTCTCAAACGGCTCCGTAAATTCACCATTGCTAAGGAGGTCTAGATCGGGGTGGCCGGGTTTTGCAAGTCTTTAAATCCCTTTTCTTTCTACCATCTACATATACCTATTGATGGTTCTTAAAAGGGTGTGGACTACTAAGACGTTTCTTAAGATCCCTTATTTATCATTGGCCCTTGATTTTAAGGCATTTACCGGTTTCTGATGATATTTTCATGTGCGTGATATATTCTTGAGTTGGCGGTCAACGACCTCACAAAAAACAACCAATTTTATACACTTTATGATTTCTAATGCTCATCCAAGACGTCGTTTGAGTCTTGTTCATTAAGACTTACCCTTTTTCCAGATGTCAATCCTAGAAAGAAACGAAGAACGATGTTTAGGTATGACCGGCAGAAAGAGAATGTAAATGAGGGAAGATATTCGCAAACTGATGATATAGCAATGCCTAACAAAAAGAATGCAAGAGAGCAAGAGGGCAGATACATAGAGAAAAATACAACGGAAAACAACAAATGGACATCCTTTGATAACCATCAGGTTTACAAAGCGAGCACAGAAGTCCAAAGCAACAAAAAAGTGAAACACATAAGGACTTTGAGCAATGACCCACAGAAGATGTACAAGGTGGCCAGAAATTGCAAAAGCAGGAAGTCTGTTATTAACAAAAAGACATCAAGGGACGTGGAGAGTAGCCCCACCCATACTATCAAAACGGTAAGTAGGAAAAAGAAACCGGACACCCAACAGAGGGAAAATTACAAAGTGGACAGGACGGTCCATATCAATACGCCAGTAACTATAGAAGGGACATCCGGGGGTCTTCAACGGAGAGAGGTGAACAAAATGGGTAGATACTCCCTAAGTGATATGGCTGTCATTAACACTAAGAGAACGGGAACTAACCAACAGAAAAGGAATTTAAAATTAAAAGAAGACAGGCACAACCTAAGAAACATTAGACCACCGATGGATAGTCGTAAGGGAGGGATTTATAAAATGGATAGGCACGTCTCTAACGACAACAAACAAATTAACAACAAACAGATATCAAGCAAACATATGATTAGATTTCGAAGGGCAATGAACGAAATAAGCCCAAACATGTTTCCTTTTGGTGAATACGATTATTACAAGGACGCGCCACCGCATCACCATGCATTACAAAAACGAGATAATGCAGGAATGAACAGAATGGAACAGGAACGTGGTAACTTACGAATCGGAATCAAAGAAGGTGATGACGAACAGAACGAAATAGGACATGAGACTTGTTCTTTTTGGGAGTCGGATATAGAGAGGAATTGTAGGTCTCTGTTTAAGTGTTGTCATAATGAGAACAAGACAAACCCAAACTGTTACTGTGATGAACTTTGTCCTCTTTTTGATGACTGTTGTCATGACGCCAACAAAACCAACGTAGTCCTCCCTAAGCCATACAAGATATTGATGCCTCGAATACACTGCGCATTCATGAAGAGAGCAGATACTACTGACTGGTGTCAAGTGGTCGAATCCTGTCCTAAAACAAACAATAAAAGCTATATTTTCGAGAAATGTGAGAATAGTATTTCTGAACTTGGCAGGGACCCACTGTTGTCGATACCCGTAACCGATCCATTACAAGTTACATACAAAAATGTTTTTTGTGCGCTGTGTAATGGCATCCATGACGTTAGGTTCTGGAAAATGAAATATAAAACAAGGGTTTTTCAAAATAAGACTATGAGTAATTTCTACGATTATGACTGGAAGAATTTTCCTTTCCCAATTTTCCTTATCACCGTTTTTCCACCGGACGATTTATCCGTGCGGTTATGTCACGGATATGCGGTGAAGTATACTGAGGATGAACTGGGAAATGGAAGCATTCCATTCCAATGTACCACACTTCAGCAATTCTTATACGAATCATTCTTAAACGTGAAAGGCTGCCTTACTGCGGCGTGGGAGTATGAATATTGTTATCCAGATCACGTGACTTACACAAACTGTAGTACTTGCGAACCGCATGAGTTCTCCTCGGACGTGACAAGATGGGCCTCTCGGAGCATGTTTGTATTGTTTACCTTCAACATGGAAAACAACAATTGCGACAATTCATACAAACTAGCTGTTACAGAGGTAAGTTGGTCTACTTATGTCGATCATAATGAAACATGATGTCGATAGCATTAAGAATGCACTGAGAAATGATTATACAGATATTTGGAGCTCCCTTAGCGGATTTGTTAACTTCTGGCCGTAAAGTCGTTCTTATCCGCATCGTGCTATGGTTGTCTGTCACTGTCTTTCGGTTAAAACATTAAAAACCGAGATTCCGTGTCACAGAATGTATCGGTACATTAAAAAACACTTTCTGCTCCAGACCATTAGTTTCTAGCAAAGGCGAAATTTGTACCCCTGCATGCGATTTGTGATGAAAATGTTCATCAAACATAATTTATAATTTTGTGTTTAGGAGATGTGATACTATTTCAAAGTTATATCGATAAAAATAGAGCAATGATAACTAAACTGATTATAATTACTGAAATAAGAAGTTATAGAATATTATTTATAATGAAAATAATAATAATAATAAATAATGAAAATGATATTAATAATAGTGATAAAAATAATGATTATCAAAATAATAATGATAATAATGAAATTAATAATAATAATAATAATAATGATAATAATAATAATGATAATAATAATAATAATATTAATAATAATAATAATAATAATAATGAGAATAATAATAATAAGGATAATAATAGTTATACTTTAAAAAAAAAAAAAATTATAATGATTATAATAATAATAATAATTATACTTATAATTATAATAATACCAAAAAATCCAGAAATAATGGTAATAGCAAATGCTCTCAAAACTATTAAATAGGAAAAAGATTTTGATATTAACAAGAATGAGGATGATAACCTATACCTAAAAGTGTACAGAAAAAAATTCCTATGAGTTCATTTTTCAGGTTATGCAAAAATATATTGAGAATTACTATCTTTAGATTTGCTTATGTACTTCAAAGTCAGTGTTGTACACGATCAGTATCATAAGATGGAATCACCATCCATGTTTGTCTTTTTTTCTAGGAGGAAGATTCTTTGTACATCTGTCCAACGTCTACGCTATTGAATCCATCTTACGACCTTTCTTATTATATACGTATTGAAGGCAACGTCTCTGACGATACCTTTGACTTCATAGGCACCGCTCTCTTCAGTTACGCTAGCGCTCTAACTGATTCTAAAATTAACCTCCACTATTATCAACGATTTGTATATCAGCCCACAGAATGTGACATCCAGCTGATCAGAATGAAGCTGATATATCTAACACAAACCGATCAAAATCACTGGATTAAACTGACAGAACTGTATGATAGCCTAAACTGGACGTTCACGGAGCTACACCCAAGAGGCAAAGTCGTTGTGTCGATGGCACCCTATACATCAATACAAAATTATGCACTCTGTGACTTCAACACATCCAGATTTAAAATCAGTACCGCGTTCATCAAGGAAAACTCCGCCATTTTTCAATATTTACCCAGGGCCCAGAGATTTTGTCGAGATGTTCACTTTAGCCTCGGGATCAACGATTCCGACGCATCAGTCTCTGAGAAACTTAATGAATTACGGGTAAGCGAATCAGACTGTGCAATTGATGTCCAAAACAGTCAGGATATCTTTGATGACCTCATGACCATCGTTTCCAACACCTTAATGGGTATTGGCTGCATGACCTTAGTTTGTAGCCTTGTTTCCACTGTTATCCTTAAAGCTGACGAGTCTATTCCTGGTCTCATAACGAGGCACATGATGATAACAACTCTGCTTTTTCAGATTTTCTTCATCTTTGGCATCGGGGCAACAGACAACTATGTCGTGTGCTTCGCATTCGGGGTGGCGTTGCATTACTGCACGCTGTGTGTGTTTGCTTGGATGAGCATATGCAACGGCTATTTAGCTAAGACACTGATGAAGATCAAGAAATTACCGGGAAATACGCACGACAGAGACAGGAAAACTCGTTATCTCCTTATCTGTTTCGGCTACACCCTCCCGACTTTTGTTGTCATTCCATCTGTTATAATTGATACTTGTCAGTGTATCTCGCTCTCCATTGATTATGGCTATGGCATTTGCTTCCCCAATCCATCCTCGTATCCTGAAGGTATGTTTGTATTCATTGGACCCATTTCGGTCCATATCCTATTTAATATAGTATGCCTTATTGTGTCAATACACGAGCTGTCCAGAGCCAAAGTCAATGTGGCTGTTCTTAGTATAAGCCGTTCGTATACTCCCATATACCTGAAGTTATGCGTATACTCGGGAATTGGATGGGTCTTTGGTATCGCTACATTAATGTTCCCATTTGATGTTATCAAGCTTTTGTTTATCGTATCCTGTAGCAGTCAGGGGTTGTTCCTTTCAGTTATCACTCTCTGCAACCTCCAGGTACTGAACCGACTAAGGTCGCAGTTATCCAGTTCTAATAAAGACAACTAACAATAAGAAAATCGAATATTAATATAGGTGAACTTATTAATGTCTTTGAGTTTCTTAGAGGGTTACTAACAACGTGTTCTGAGTATTTTGAGAATTGTCATGTCTTCATATGAAAAGTTTCACTTCCTGGAGGAAGGTCCTAAAACTTTAAGCAGATTCAATAGATGATCTTACAATGACGTATTGTTGTAGTTTTCACATAATACTACTATAAATCCGGTTTTATTCAAGACAATTTTAATTTCGCGTAATTGCGCGAGAGCACTTACTCGCGAAAATGAAAGTCTCGCTTAATATTCAACCCCTAAATGAAATGCTCAATACAACATAAACTTAGAATACTTAACAAGCAACCATGCGAAAATATTGTGTCGCGAATAATTGCATTGCTACCGATTCGCGAAAATTTCTGGATTTACAGTATAGATACTTTTAGTTATATCTAGGCACTAAGATATTGAATAGACGGTCTGTTACAATGTATAATACATCTACAATGACTCGTTGATATAGGATTTAGTGCCATGTTTCAATAATTTCTCTTCTGAATAACTATACATAAATAAATAAACAAATAAATAAGTAAATATATTTATATATTATAATTTATTTTATTTCTAATTCGCGATACGTCGGAGCGTAGAAATAGGCTTAAGCTTCAGAAATTCCTCTTCTTAATACGTTCTATTTGATTAAACGTGTGAAATGCGTCTCCAAATGCACCTACCACCTACGTTAGCCCGCCAAAGAGATATAACATGTAAGAACTGGTGAAATGCAGTGTTGATTCTATGTTATCAGATACTAGTAAGATTCTAGGCGTCATGAAAACTACGGACGCCAAATAGAATTGCGTCAGCATGCCTAACACTTTTATAGCTAATAGAAAATATTCATGTCCCGCTTCCAGAGGAATGTTTCTCGTACTGATGTCATGATGGTGTTGTCCTTCAAGTCATAATTGATTAAGTGCAAAGCATTGCGTGTCAAATTGTCTGACAAAAATGATGATAAGAAAAAGATAAAAATATTCCAATAAACGTCATAATTGTGTCCGTCGCCAAGATGATGCCGCATTGGTGTTGTGTAGTAAAACAAATTAAATTCATCGAGTCGAGCCTTTGTATTTAATACTTTTGGTGAACAAAATTGATCTTTTTAAAGATATTACAAATATCGAACCTACAATGTGTATGCTTTGTTTGCACCATTTACCATAAGTATACAATGATTTGTTGGTCCTGGTGTAAAGTTGTAGTTGATATTGTTGTTGTTGATGTTGCTATTGTTGTTTTTATTGTTGTTGTTTAATGCTCTACTCAAAATTACTCACTTCATGCGAAAGATTCACCGGAAGACAATGACGAATTACAATTTCGGCTATCTACACTAAGGGAAAAGTCCTCAATTTGCCTGAAAGTACTTCCTCAAGTGAATGCGTTTTTTTTTCAATTTTTTGCCCTATTTGAGGAACGGGAAAAATTCTATCCTGCCTGAATAGATTTATTACTGTTTTAACCCTGAAGTCCTGTTTATTTGAAAGTCGATGACCTGAAGTATCAATATACTTTTGTTTGACTATAAAGTATATGTTGTATATGCATAAATGGTTCGATGGTAGGTATTGGCAACGATCATGTTAACGTGTTGTCTTACGGCTTTGCTTATAATAAAATATGTATCACTTCAACATTTCGTTTTCCGACTTCTATTCTGACAACATTTTGTATTGATTTATTGTATGGATTTATCGTTTTGAACGAGAGATCATTCCCTTATATGGAAACGGCACCTATGCCGTCGAAGTGTGACAAATGTGGTCAACGTATACTAAGCTTTTGTTCATTGCGGTTTTTTTAACGTATTGACATCTAGAGTAACAAGCGACCGCAATTTTATTGTCTCATTAATAAGGCCGGGAAAGACAATCACAGTGTTGTGTAGATTCGTATGGTATTGTCGTTTAACGCCCACTCAAGGATATTTCACTCACATGGAGACGTCACCTTGTGCCATAGGTGCCGAGCATAGGCAAAATTTGTCGCCCTTCACCGGCACACAGGGACATCTCCATATGAGTGAAGCATTCTTGAGTGGGACGTTAAACAACAATATAACATATGCCATAACTAAAGAACTGTCCCTCGTTATTCTCTGGGAACCTTGCCTACCCAATACTTTACCACTGTACACATAGTAAGAATGAGCAACATAACCATTGGCGTAAAAAATCAAGTTATCGGTTGTCGTTAGTGTACCCATTTAAGTGTAGAGGGTAGATGCGATTCACAAAGTTTACGTGAATATGACGAAAACGAAGATGCACATGCATTGGTAATTAGTACAATGAAATTGACGTTGGGAGGCGTCGACGAACGCATCTAGTTTGGAGGTATATGAGGGCAGAATGTGTAGGCATCACAAAATATAATAGAATGGAATGGCTCAATAATTGTAGTATTATCGACTAGGATGAGCGT
Organism: Pinna nobilis; assembly: GCA_016161895.1. Taxonomy (NCBI): domain Eukaryota; kingdom Metazoa; phylum Mollusca; class Bivalvia; order Pterioida; family Pinnidae; genus Pinna; species Pinna nobilis. Next base: position 7,526 of record JACSZP010063581.1, read on the forward strand.
AGAATGAATGGGCCTCTCAAAATGATAAACACTCGAGAACTGCTAAAACTAAAGACAGCTCGCATGTCCTATGTTAGGAATAGTATCAAAAAGAAGTTGTAATGAGGGGTCGACGGGGAATTTGTTTATTGCAAAAGCTAGAAATACAAAAAGTCACAGGTACCAATTGCAAACAGAATCGGCAGGCATCATACAAATTTGGTGAATATTGGACAAGCAAGAACCTCTAGCAATCCAGAGGTGGGATCAGGTGCCATGGAGGAGTAAGCATCCCCTGTGGACCAGTCACATCAATCGTGAGTCCTATATCTAAAACTGGTAAACAGAAAAATCCGTAGTCAAAATCAGTACCTGAAGAACGCCCCAACAATAAGTAGGAATCACGTCAAAGTCGAAAAGCAGGAAAACCTTAAAAGTAATTGTGTGTTATAAACAGGGAAACATTTTTAAAACTTAAAGTAAAACACTTACAATAAAGAACTCGGCTTACCCTCGCTTTTAAGAAGAACCGTTATTTCCATCTAGATTTTAGTCCTCTTGATGCTCTAGTTTTACCATAACATACATATATCAATACACCTACAATTTCTTTTAGTATCGTAGCAAGATTCAATTACTCGCCTTCATAAAATATTTGTTTATTAAAGATATTTTTCAAAGTGTTAAATAATGCAGCTTTTCCTTGACCCTTATTACGCCCGTCAACAAGAGAGGTGTGCAAAATATACTTTCAATACTTGCTACCTACTCATAGAAAAAAATTCATCTGCTTTTAATGGTTAACATACATTCCAGTAAAAGCTGACATTTCTAATTTCATCTGGCAAGCTTTACATGAATCAACAACGGTTTCACCGATGGACCTTCCTACAAAATAGCTGCAGGTTTGCCCTCGCATTAATGAAGGCGAGTGGGATTCAAATAGAACATACTTCTATTCTCAAAACAAGATAAATGTAAAAATCGTTGTGAAGTTTTTTCTTTACCTTTCTCTTAATGCAGGTTAAACCTGCTTTGATTATATCGGATCCACGAGTAAAAATGAGGTCACGTGTTAAAGTAAATGTTGGAAAGTTGAAGAAACATCACTACTCAAAGATATAAGTGCTGAGCACAAGTCAAATTTATTACTCATCATGGGGATAATGTGACGTCTTTTTATAAGTGAAAGAATCTTAAGTGGGACTTAAAACACGGTCAACCGACCATCTGGTAAGAGCAATCGCCACGTTGGTCATAAAGGGGGCCTGAAATATATCGTCTTCTCCGATCGATGGCGGTACATTAAAGTGAGGGGTAAATGTGCTGAACTGTGATGCCTCTTTGAATTCAAGTAAAGCAAGATACAGCTGCTAGTTGCAAAATTCAGGATTATTTACAGATGGGAAATCGTACTTTATGAACTTCGATGAATACGAATTCATAAATATGTAAGCTAGGATTGGAACACAATTTGTACCCACTTGAATGCCGATTGTCTGAGAAAAAATCTTGCAAAATCAAGAAAAATATTATCAATGAGAAATTCAAGATTCTTGGTGATATCATCGACATTGTACATGTTATTTGAATCAGCCGAGAGCCTTGGGCAGGGGTATGTGAGATGGTATGGTGCTCGCCAACTCTGACAGGTGGGTTTTCTGCGGGCACTCCGTTTCCCTCCAACAGCAAGGACCACCGCACGCCGACGTCATCGACTATAACGAATGCATCGGGGCCAGTAAAATGACTACGTTATATGAGTATTTTGTCGTTTCCGAATTTACACATACTGACGGTAAACACAAGGGACTCGTAGATTTTTTTCGTTATAACAAGAAATTTGGTGCTTCCGACTTCGCTATTTTCGAAGTTCATTGTATCGATCAAAGCAAGAACTACATGTATCATCTGAAATAATATTCATGTCAAACAATAGATATAACAATTACCTGTACACTTATTATGTCGGTCAGCCGCAAACTACCTCTCCCCCTATAAAAAAACGAGAATATTACATCTCTCCGCTGGTACCACAATGTTTCAATCTTAGCTACGCCCGTCGTTTGTGGATTCTGTCGATCATATTTAAAAAAAACATAACTTATGTCACTTTACCGTTTTGCCACTTTATTATATGCTCCAAAAATATTAATTTGAATAAAATGAATATTCACTTTTTGCAGAAATGGTTAAAGGTCTCAGAACTTTAAATTCTAAAAAATGAAGAGCTTCGTTCCATTTATGTTTTCTCAAAATTTTGCAATAGATACTTGGCTATTCAAAGAGATGATACTTAGAAGGAGTCATAACCATTTACTGATATCCATGGTAGTAATTATCATGTACTTTATTCCATGTTAATTTTCTTCCCTTTTGAAATTTAGAAATGAAATATGCCAAACCCAATCTTTTGAAATTTTTGTCTTCTAATGATTACTTTTAAAGCCAGGCACCTTTCTTCTTCAATCCTATCAATGTCATATCGTAACATAATTTGATTTGTGTTAACAACAAGTATCTTTGATCATTATCTTTCCTGAAAACACAATTTTCAACAAATGATGTTACCCGCGCTATAAATATTTACTGGAACTGAAGTCAAAGCAATTTTGTTGAAATAACGATGACATGAAATTTAATTAATGAATGAGGTAATATCAATTGTTCATTATTCAAATTTTATGCCTTTATTATTTCAGTAAAATTGCTTCCACTAATATTTGTCGCATTGAAGTTGTCTTATATTCCACGCATATTAATTAGTCTTAACTTGTGATAATCCTAATCAGAAAGCTGCTAGAAAATTATGATTAAATTCCAAATTTTTGTTTGAAGTTTCATCAAATTAGAATTGTAAATGATGTAGGCACAAAAGACACAACTTTACATGACTTTTTGGAAATTAAATCGTGTTTATCTTCCGTTACATAAGTATGAGAATCCAAAAAATACGCATTTAGATTCTGTTCATTGTCTACTACAAAGGCTTATAAAATTTCCTGGATTCCGATAAAGTAATAGTCTTCCTGATCATCCGGGCTATAAATCTTTGCTTGAACCTAGGTCAAAGAAATCAGAAGCCGGTGATATCTTCCCGGTTGCATTATGTACTATATTTTCTCTTTCACTAATAAAACCTCATCGACACAAATTAATTAAGATTCTTAAGTGTAGCGAAGAAAATAATAAACAGACAAAGATGGACTACTATAGAAAAAAAAATCTCGACCTTGAACGATTCATAGTAACAAACAATACCTCTGCTTGTACAAAGGCACATTTTATAATTAAATTGTTCCACCTTATATCGAATTCTGAAGTAAACCACTGGTACACATACTTACCCAAACCAAATAAATTACAAGGAAACTCTGAGAGAGAGAGAGAGAGAGAGAAGAGGGAGAGAGTCCTGTTAAAGTGTTATTTACTTTGGATTTGTTTTTGATTGTACAAGAGGTATTGGCTATTGATCACCATATCCTTGTATTATGGTGACGTCATTCACAATAAATCTTCGATATACATGTATATCTAATGTATGCATATGTACGTTGGTGTGGGTTTGTAGCTTTGTGTACAAAAAAAAAAA